>PVIR01032467.1:0-18637 GCA_004026965.1 Petromus typicus
CAAGATGGCTTTGAACTTAGTGATCCTCCTGCCTCAGCCTACTAAGGGTTGAGAGGCTCCCAGCTACTTTCTTAGATAAATTTATAGTAGTAAAACTAAAATAAAACAAGCAATAAATGTCCTACCTTTGAGAATAATAGATGCATCCTTATTTTCAGCTAGAATAAGGATAACCAATTGTTTTGTTTTGTTTTTATTGCTTGTGCTACTGAGGACTGAACCCACAGCTACTTTCCCAGCCCTTTTGTATTTTATCTTTTGAGACAGGTTCTCACTATGTCATTATGCTACCTGGGCTGGGCTTCTTTGAATACTGGGATTATCATTTCTTTTTCTTTTTTTTTTCTTCTCATTTGTTTGTTTGTTTTTGACACAGGGTCTTGCTTTGTAGTTCAGGCTGGCCCTGAACTTGCAATGTAGCCTAGGCTACCCTCAAGCAATCCTCCTGCCTCTGCCTCCCAAGTGCTGGGATTACAGGCATAAGCCACCATGCCCAGCACTGTGATATGTGGTTACCAGTACTGGGTTTACAGGTGTGAGTCCCCATGACTGGCATTGTGATATATGGTTACCAGAGATTGAACTTTGGACCTTGCACCTGCCAGGGAGATACCAGAATCACTGAACTAAATCCTCGGCCCTAGGGTTATCATTTTTAACAACAAACGGGTTAGCACCAATTTTGAAGTCTTAATCTGAGTATAAAATATACACTTACAAGGTACAGAAAAAGAGCTCTCACTAAAATTATTTAACAGTATTTCTAGACTATAAATGGGAAATCTCTTACGAGAGATAGTACAAACCACATCCATATGGTTCCTAACTAAGAGTGGCATATGGGAGCATGTGCCTTGAAACTTTAATACTATGCACCTTGTTAGCTATTAGTAAGAATTATTTTTAAGAATAGGCATATTAAGCTTTTTTTGCTTCAGCTGATGCTGCATATAAGAAAAGCAGCAACAGTAACAAAAGTGGACAGTTAGACATTTGAAATATTTTGCCTCGCCCCTATATTCTTAGGAAAATTTTTTTTATTATTTTGCTTGGCACTATGCAGAAGTAAGTAACCCTAGGAGACAACTATCATTTCCCTCAGAAGTCTTTCTGATCCTACCCAGGAGGAAATCTGGGCATTATTAAATCCTAACTCCTACACATCCTCCTAGGGGACTCGTTAAAATGGGAAACTGTGAGTGCATAAAGGAAGAGGCTGCAGTTTGAAATTTACATTTCCTGGAAAATTGGTGCTATGCTGATTAGATACAGTGACTTGAATACTGCTATAGTAACTTGGACAGTATATGTGCGGGACTAGATAGAGTAACTTTGGCAATGCATCCACTACATGAGAGAGAGGGTAACGTGGGTAACGATTTGGACAGAGCTGCTATGGAAGCAGTCTTCTGAAAAGAGAAAAAGCTCTGCCTTTTGAGGAGAGACAAATCAGAGAAGATGCTGTTTACAGTATTGCAAACCACTTACCAACAATGGTACACCACTTAACAACAGTACATCACTTCCACGTGACCCTGCAGCCTGCTACCAGCCAACACCTCAACAGGCTTTTCTTACTATGCACTTGAAAGTCATAAAAGAGTATAAGACTTAAAAATAGAAAGATCATCCAACAACTGGGAAGAACTATAAACAACTTAGATCAGAAAGAGTTAATGTTCTTAGGAAGAGAAAGGGAGAGATATTCTGCTGTCCTCTAATACCTGCCCCTCCAAAACAGGCAGTTCACAAGACGAAGCACAAAAGTCCCTTCACACACACACACACACACACACACATAATATCAACATATACAAAATGTTCTTACACTTTATAGTAATAAAGTAGTATTTTATTTATAGTAATAGTATAGTATTTTATTTATAATAATAAAACTTTATAATAAAAATTTTTATTTTATAAATTAGGCACAATAAGAGATTAATAATCATAACTAAAATGATTACTCTGTTATATGAATATGGTATCTTTCTCAAAAAAATTTTATTGTACTTTCACCATTTCACTTAAACTAGAAGAAGCACTTCACAACTTTACCTTGGCTTATTTGAATTGCTAGCATCCCTACTTTTGCACACTGGCAGTATTATTAACTCAGGTAAGGATCACCTGTACACAGGTACTTTTAGCTACTGACAGCCAGTCTGAGCACGGGGATGGCTACGTTGTGACAAGTAACATGGTGGATGTGCTGGAAAAAGGGAAAACCTACATCTCGGGCAGATCGAGTGGGGTGTGTCAGGTTTCAGCACACTACACAGAAGATAGATCTTGGGAATTTTCTTATTTCTGGAACTTTCCACTTAATATTTTTGGGTCCCTGTTGACTTAAGTAACTGAAAGTGTGGGGGGTGAAGGCACAGATAAAAGGAGACCACTGCATATGAATAAAGGTCAGAGATTTCATTAAGCAAAATCCTCTATGTGAAAACAATAAACTTCTTTTTCTTCTCCACAATCAACAGAAGTTATTATAAGTTAAAATCCAAAAGTGGCCAAAGCACCATTACAAACTACTATATCCGGGAAGTTTTAATTGATCAACCTCTTGGAAAAAAACAAGCTGACATTAAGACTAAATGGTGACACATTCCATCACTGTACTATGCACTTCTGAAAAGAAATGCACAAGTTTTATAGACAGAGAGAATTGATTATGGAAAACCGTAACAAAATGGAAATACAGAAAACTCTCTTTCATTGTTAATACACAAAACATGTTCATCTTTGGGGGGGGTGCTGGATATGGAACCCCAGGTTTCTAGCCTGCTATACACACACTACCACTGAGCTATACCTCAATGCAAGTTGCAGACTCTCTATAATCAATGAGAACTTTAAAGGTCACTATTTGGACAAAACAGCTTCCTTCAACTCTCACCTCTTAGAGCCTATGCTAACTCTGGCAGACAATTGGCCTTGAGTCTCTCAAAGATTTCCTTTCAGCACAGTATGGAGGCTCTCAAAAAAATCATCAAAATAAAAAATCTTTATTTTTAGATTGTGCATTACAAAATAAAGATTCCACTAAATATTCTTTAAAAGCCTTTGGATATTTTTAATGGCTATACATATTTTACATTAGTTTATAAAATCAGTTAAATGCAAAATGCTTAAGCATCTCTTGGTGACTACGTGACAAATCACTCTTCAAACACAAAAGGGAGGGGAGACATGAATGATCATCCAGCCCTATCATTTCGTTGAGTCTCCCAACCATTTACAGGCAAGACAAGTAGAACCTTCAGACCAGCAAATGGAATAATAAAACAAACCTCTTCCTGATTTAGTTGACACTGAGTCAATTACCTAACTTCACTACGCCTCACCAGTCAAGTTTCCTCACCAGGCAAGTGAGATGACACCTCTCAATGACCAATGTGAGAATCTTAAGAGTACTGTAATAAAACCTAAATTGCTGGGTACAAATGCACTTTCTAAAGTAGTCCCTGTGCACTGGACACAAGCAAACACTGCAATGTGGTAAGTTTATGTACAGCACACAGGAGACACCTCCTTGGCTCTCCCAGGGGACAGATTTTCAGAGAAAAAATTGTATAGATTCTTCCAGCTTTTCAGGCATGGGCCACCAAACTATGGAGACCTATGGGAATATTCAGTTGCACATATGCACTGACTAGCAGGTCTGGGGAGCCTCGGTATGCATTCCACATTTTTCCCGCTAAAATACCAACCTGGGTTTGCAGAAGTCTAGATACAACCTGGAATTCCATCTTTAGAAAGGAACTTACACAATGAATGAATATTTTTCTCAAATATGCTGTATAGACTATAAATCCAGTTTTAGGATCTTTTTCAAAAGAAACAGATGACAAATAATGATGGTCTTTTGTGTAACATCTCAACAATGCTGAGATGGGAAGGGAAAATACAACACATATCCTCTCTGATTAGTTTCCTCAGTTTATCCTTTTAAAAAATTCACACTGAGTGTGTTAGCGTCACAGTACTGTAGCTAAATCTACTGAATTTCACTCTTTATCCCTCTGATACATCAATGTTTTCCCTCTTTAACCCTCTGATCCTCCTAAGCTTTAGGAGTACGTCTCACAAAGGCCAACTTGCTTGATTCACTTTTTTTTGTAGCAGGAATCGAATCTAGGACCTTATACTTTCCAGGTAGGTAAAGTGCTACTGAGCTAAATCCTTGGCCCTGGATTCATCCTTAAAGTCATCTAAATGTCTTTCATTCTTTGATGTATTTTTATCATGCTTTATAAATCTGTACTTACTACCAATTTTAATTGCATGCACTGTGAATTAAATGCAATTAGAAATCTCTTGCTGATGTGGCTCCTAACAACATACTGGAGATGGAAAGAGGACCACAAGTCACAGATTCCCCGGAGTATTCACTCTTTTGCCTTTAACAGACAGGGAGTCAGAAGAGCACAGGAGCACACAAGGAGATGGGCTCGCATTTGTGCAAGAAGGGTGATTTGTCATGTTTTAAGAAAAGAAGGTGGTAGGTTATGAGCATGTGTGACAACTGTTACTGCAGAACTTGTTATTTCAGCAAAGTGCATTTCAGTCCTCCAGTTCCAGAGTTTCTACATGATTGATTCAACTGGACCAACAACCAGGCACGGGCCAGGCCCTTCCTATTCTCCAAACTGCAGGCACAACCGACAGGGAAATGCTGGCTCCATTGTTCTATGAATGGGTGGGACTTGACACGTTAAAATAAAAAACACTGTATGAAAATTGAAGATGGGAACAACATAGCAAAATAGTTACCAAATGGATGGACTGCAGGGAGAGTGAAGAAGAAATTACCCAAACTTTTCCACTGAAATTATTTAGCTTTCTGAAAATAAAACTGTCTAGACGGTGGCATCAATTTATCATTGACTTCATTTTGCCAAGAATTTTTTAAAAGCAGCACATTTTAATCCCAAATTCTTTATGGCTGTGTGACAGGAAGAAACTGTTCCTGTTCAATGGATTTTTCCCATAAGGTCAGATGAAATAAAAAGCTCAATGTCACAGTCGCATGTTATTTAAGGGTTAACACCTCCTGTATGCTTTTTAAAATGAAGCTTCCTGATACATAGCACAAAGGGCCTTGGATGTCACCAGGAGAGAATCTGAAGGTAATTCAAAAGCATATTTTTACATAAGGAAGCCACACACTCAAGCTCAAACTGTAGAATATAACCTGGCAGCAATGTGTAGATGCCAAAAAGGGGAAGAGGAGTGAGATTGATAACTGTTCTCCATATGTTCAAATGACCCAGTTTACAATTCTAATTGCTGTCTTTCTATAGTCTCAAAATACAGAAAAGGCATTATATGAAATTAATTACTTTAAAGCCACTGAAAACCGTGACATGATCACATTTTAACTACTGAACTACCAAAAAGATGAGGGAAATGAAAAATATATGAATTCTTGTCCTTGAACAATTTTCATTTTAGTAGGAATCATGAACTAGCTGTGAAGTAAACTTCCTACCTTATCATTATTATTCTTCAGTTCTTGAAAAGCACACACAGCAGGAAACAGAAATGAAATTAGATACCAGCTCTGGTTTGCCAGACTGCAATATGCCATCCACACAAATGTGAATACGAAAGGAAAGCGCAGTACCATTCTGCATATCTGTTTCTACAAATGTACTGGGAGATTGATGCAAAAACAATGAAGGTGTTATCTGTGCACGTTTTAATACAGTCTCAGCCTTTGGAAGTCACATGTGCTGTGCACATCTGTCTGTGCTATGTTCCATGTTGACACACGTCCAATAAATTCATCTCTTCTTTCCACTTTGTTTGCTTTTAAGAAAAACTCAAAACATCCCAGTGCACGTCACCAAAGACCCAGCAGAGACAGCAGCCACGTGCACATGATCTCTGTCCCAGGGGAGCCTGGTCCAGCACAAAAGGCATGCTGGAGTTCAGAATAGCTAATCATTTACTGACACACCATCCCAAATTCCCAGGTAGACTACACATACAATGATTTATTGCTAGGCATCCTGATTTCTAAACTTGGCTGCACCCTTCACAGAGTCCTTATCTGGTTTCACAGCTTTTCCTCTACGAAATCAGAGAAGGAAGGGGTTTGCCTTCCTCTAGCATTTATTCCTCAAACCATATCGAGTGCTCTGAGCTTAACGTAAGACAGTCACTGCTCATTCTAGCTTGGCTGCCCTTGCTTCTTTCTTGTTTCGACAATGTGAACTCTGGTACAGGATACACTCTTTGTTCACTAACTACAATTCGAACAAAGCTAAGTTCTGTTCATATACTTATTCACAAGTTAAAACAAATGCACAGCACACACAGGAGGGGGGCTAGGGTGCAGGCAGCAAGCTGCTGGGGTGCAAAGTTAAGAGGGCATCGGTCAGTTCTGCTGACTCCGCCCCTTCCTCCATGGTCCTAGCCCTGCACACACACACACACACACACACACACACACACACACACACACACACACCATGAAACCCAAAGATGATCATATACAAATAAATCCATAGGCACAAGCTGGGGCTTCTAATGTTTCCTTTAAATGTATATTCTGTTCACATCAACATTTAACTGAGTGGATTATTCTACTTGACACCCTCTGATGGATCCATCTCCTTCCAAGTGAAAGCCAAGGTTGTCCTGGTGGCTCACAAGGCAGCAGGTGGCTTTGCGCCCCTCTCTGCATCGCTCTGGCCTCTCCTCCAGCTGGCCTGCCTGTGCCTTCCGTGCTCCAGTGTTTCTACCTCAGGGCCTTTGCAGCAGTTCCTTCGCCACTGGGTGTTCTCAGCCCTGCTATTCAGATGGCTGCTTTCCCTTGTCCTTCTTTGTCAAATACCATCTTCTCCAAGAAGCCTTCCTCCATCATTTTCATCCTAGGCCCTCCATCCTTTGTCCCTGCTTTACTGTCTCCAGAATACTGACTAGCTGATATGCACTGTGTTTTACATACCTATACTGCATAAAAATAATTTTTACACAAGTAAAATGTGACTCAAAATATAAACTCCCAGTAAATCCCTACTGGCAAGAATTTTTTAAAATGCTTTGTGTACTGCCCTAACTACATTCCTAAAAGATCAAGTAGATGCTTAATAAGTGTTTATAGAAGCAAGGTACTAAGTGTAAGGCACCTGAGGGTGACAAAGATGTCTTTCCTTCTATTTAGATAGTAACAGTATCCGTGAATATGGCTCCCCAAATAACGTCCAGCCTGTCAAATTATCTCTACCACAGTCTTTGTCAATCTGGTGATGTGGCTGAATCATTTTCAAGCCTTATCTGAAGAAGTAAATTTAAACACTGTCCATATAAGTACACATATATGAATAATGTAGCTCAAGCAGAACACAAAACCTAAGAAAGACTAGGAAATAAATATGAAAAAGGCTACTGGGAAAGTAAAATTATTATTGATAATATTCTCCAACAAAGCCAAGTGGGTTTATTTGTCAAGGTTCATATCACCCAGCTTTCAAATGAATTTTAAAAATAGATTACATACGACAATTTCCTATAAAACTTCTTTCTCCCAGCATTCTATAATGCAATATATTTCCACTAATGTCAGGCCATTTTATGGCCTACTCAAAAAGTAAGACAGTAAAAACCACTTTTAAAAACAAATCATCTTTATAGGCATTAAGGGAAAAATGTATAGATCTCACTTAACATCTCAACATTGATTACATAGAGAATACTTTTTCCTGCAATAAATAACATGAGTACAAGTCATTGTGTCATTATAAAAACAGACAATAAGCACATGAGAGCCCTTCTGCAACTTTCCTATTAAAAATTCCTTTCTTAATTGAGTAGCATGATGTATACTTTGACTATCATGATGCTGAAGATTCGATTGTTTGATGGAGAACGTCTTAAGTATCAAATTTATCAAAAGAAAGGGGAAAACACTGAGTCTTTGATGCTTTGCTGCAAATTCAAAGAAATAGAAGGTAAATAAGCGATCCTGAGTGAATACCAAGAAGATAACCTTATATTCCAAATTTTCATTTCCTCTTTGCCAAATAAACACTTTTGTTTGCTTACTTTTGTACCAGAAACACTAGTGAAAGGCATGTGGAAAAAATAAAGAAAATATTGTCATTTTCTTCTTCCTCCTTACTTAATACCAAAGAAGTGCCATTTAAACTCTGTACATACACACGGTGGTCTTACATCGTTTTGTCAGTCAATGTTTTTATATAAATTGACTCAGTTAACATTGTGAATATTATATGACATTTTCCAAGAGCAAATCAGCCATCTGAGGCTCTCTGTGATTCTTGATCAAAATGTTATAAGCATCATTAAAATGATAGACAACAAAGTCAAGTGAGGGAAAGATGGACAGGCAATAACTACAAGTACTTTCACTAACAAACTTTTCATTTTTGTTGGCTTGAGGATACAAAACACATATTCAGGCTGCTCAGGAATTGCATCAGCCCTCCTAGCAAGCCACAAGCATATTTAATCACATTATGCAAAGGCAAAGTGATAAATGGCCCCACATCTTAGTGCCATGACTTGGATGGCAGCCAACACTTCCCCAAGCCCTCTGCCCAAGTGCCATTACATAAGATCCTGCCAGTCTCTATTCCTGCCGCTGAAACTCCAGCCAAGACTAAGCATTACGGGAATTTAGTTAATACCAGTTGAGTCATCTGATCTGGAAATTCATTTTTAGTTTCATGACTGGAAAGTGGAAGAGTCTTCTGAGATCACCTGGAGAACACATGAGCACAAGGCACAGGGGCACAGGAGGGGCTCTGTTGTGGGGCACGCCGTTGGCACTGGCAAGAAGTGAGAAGCTCAAGCTGCAGCTCATTCAGCTCTCTGGACTCCTTGTCCAACTCTGTCCACAGACCACTCTGCCTCCTGCTGAGTAACTACCTTTTTCATTACCACTGAGTGGGAACACTGGAATTCAACTTGCAAACAATTCATTTTCAAGTTTCATTTTTAACTGAGGGTCATGTATGACCATGCATAAGAATAAATAGTTCAACCTTTGGGAAAAATGTCTGCTTCAGATTCTTTTGTGGATTATCCTAAGCTAGAAGCAATGGATCTGGCTGTCAGTCACTCTGGAAAATATAATTCTGCAGCAGGCAGTGATGTTGGCTTTAGGTGACTTTTCCACTGGGCTAAACGCAATCTGTCACTTGATATAAATGAAAGAAAATACCAAAGATATTTTATTGTGCTAGAGAAATAAGCTGCTCCTAGCAAAGCAGAGACCATATGCAGGCAGAACAGAGGCAGCACAGAAAGACAGCCTAAGGTGTGTTGAAGGGATTCTCTAGACTTTTCTCTCCTTCCATTGTCTCTGAGTTGTCCTTAAAGCCTCAAAGTTACAGAATCATACCTTTTTCTGTGCTCTAAAAATCTCAGCAAGATATATGCACAGTTGTACAACACAGCATTGCCTACAAAACCAACCAAAAAAGTGTTCATCAATAAAGGAGTATGAAAATGAGTACGGTACTAGAATAGGAGGAACATCAGCTACTCACAAAAATGGGCTGTAGAGGCACAGGATGATATGGAAACAGCTCGAGATATATGTGAAAAGGGCAAAGCAGTGTTGGGGGTTAAATCCTGTCGATGAGGGTTTCACAGGCAGAGAAATGGATCTATTAGAGTCATCGTCTATCTCTATCTCTATTAGGAGTCCTAAGAACTTCTAATAGTGATTAATAGTTTCTACTTGAACAAAGAGGGGTGGCCACGCAGACTGTAACTCAACCCACTGTGTTCCTCTGGAGCTGATCTTTTCATTTGTGCTATTTAAATTGTTCTAATATGAGAGACACGGAGATTTTATTTTTCTTGTGTGTTGTATAAATTATTCTGTTTCAGCATAACTACAGGTATATTTTATTCTTTATGTCAAAAACAGTGAGATTATAGGTTTAACAAACAAGCAGCTTTTCTTTAATTTCCTGAGTCGCACCTTGGTCTCCAAGAGAACAGCCTCTCGTCATGTTTAGCTCAGAGCGATTCAGAGGGACGTGTGGCCAGACTGTCGGTGGCAGAGGTGACCAGAGGACCCAGCAAACGGCAGTTCAGAGCTCCAGCCAAGCTGAGTGACAGAGATCAGCACCCGATGGGCCCATTCCTAAACACACGTGAGACTACACCCTGGGAAACTCATAGACATAGCGAAGGGGCACTTTGAAGGGGGCTGCATGACACCCCGTGTGGACCCCAGAATCCTTTCTGCATCCCACAAGCCAGTCACGGGCAGGTGTGAGCAGGGCTGAAAGTTAAGGGACCCTGAAGGACACATCACATGTAGTCAGACAGGACACAGGGCCCTGGCATCTGGGAATACAGATGTGAATACAGAGGCATCACTTGTCCCTGGCTGGACAAATCCACGGTCTAGGAGACAGAGCGCCTAGACAAAAACTCTCCCCAACTCAGTGTGTCAGATGCCAGAATGAGAGTCTGGGAGTGGGGCTGCAGCTGAAGAAAGAAGTGTAGCTGTCAGCAGAAGAACAAGTTTTGGGGCCAACTTCAAAGTGCATTTATTAGCAGAGAAATCAATGGAAACAGCACATCCAATACAAGCTCTGATTTAATCAAAAGGATTCAGAGAACTAAGGCAGGCTAAGCTCCAAGAACACTAACAGAAAGCTCACTTAAATCAAATGTTCTGAACCCAGGACACAGATATCCATATTTTAGTGTTTATTGTTACAGGCAGCTTTGCTTGGAAAAGAGAAAATGAATAGATAACTGAGTTAATTACACAGCCACGTCCAGCCTGGCCCCAGGTGCTGCTCTGTCCCTCTTTCCAGCAGGAAGAGGGCACACCCACTGTGCCACCTCTTCTTCCACAAAAAAGTCTGTTAACCTTCAGGATAGTGTTAACTTTAAGGAAACAATCATCCAGAATTAGTATCATTTCCACAACTGCCCTCCACAAGGATAATAAACCTCAGGCCTAATTATCCAAAGTGGGATTTCGGGCAAAGACCACACCACAGTGTTTTTTTTCTGTGACCCTTGCCTCTGGTACTAAAATTTCTCCATACACACTTGTAGCCTGGGTGGACAAAGCCTAGCCCGACACGTGACTGGTCTGCTTCGTGCAGAGAAGACCTTGCGAGGTGATGGTGTGAGAAGGTGCCCGCTCGGTCTCACACTTCCCTTTGTCTCTGTGCCTGATATTGCTGCTTCAACTTGCCCTGGGCCATGGCAAGTCAAGCCAGCTCTGCAGGACCCTGTGAGAATGACAAGCCAGAAGACAAGGTGCGATGTTTTTAAACACAAGGAACTTCTTTTACTTGTAGGCAGTTCCTTTTTCTCTCTTGATTTTCAGGCTTTGTTCCATTTAGCAAGTCAGAATGCTATCAAGTCATATCACCCATGTTTTGTTTTCCTCTTGAAGTTGCGAGGGGTGAGTGTGTGTGTGTGTGTGTGTGCGTGTGTGTGTGTGTGTGTGTGTGCGTGTGAGTGTGCGTGTGTGCATGTGAGTGTGCATGTGTGTGTGTGTTTGCTGGGAATAAAACCCAGTGCCTCACACATGCTAAGCACACATTCTGTCCTGTGCATGTGTGTATAAAAAAAGATTCAGATTTATTTTTTTCAACATTATACACTGAACAATTTCTCTTCTTATTTTTTTTTTCTGGTACTGGGATCGAACTCAGGCCCTTGTGCTTGCCATGCAGGCGTGGCACCCCAAGGTACATTCCCAGCTTCTTACTAATTTTAAAACGTTTCATTTCTTACAAAAAATTAAACCTTGTACATTTGTTCATTGTACTCTAACATCTTTCATTTTCTGTCTAGTTTTTCTCCAATACTACACTATTTATTGTAGGTTCATACTATGTTTTACTATACAATATGGTTAATCTCCCATACTTACATTTCATTTTTTTAGAATTTCATTTTGCAAAATGGAAGAACAGTATCATTTCTCCATGTCCCTAAAAAAATGTCTTGTTGGCATTTTAACCAAAATTTCATTTCCTTTATAGAGAGATTTAGTGAAAATGAATATTTTTACCATTTTGTATCTCATTATTCAAGAGCTTCCTTCATCTAACGACTTAAATCTTTTACACTCTCTAGTGTAATTTTAAATTTTTCCTCATACTGTTCCTATATGCTGCATCTAACTTCAAGTGTTTTATTCTTAATGTTCAATATGTTTAACTCCCATTTAAAAAACTCTAAAAACATTTCCTATGTCTTGAATAGTTTTTCAGCACTTTTCCATCTGGCCAATTCCACTCACTTTTCAAGGACCCACCGTAATGTCACTTACTTTGTCAAGGATACCGTGACCCTGTCCTCGGTCCAGAGGGAACTTCCTCTGTCCTCCGGCCACACTGTCACCTTACACCGTCACATCGCTGATCACATACTGCACGTTCTACAGACAGGAGTCACTTCCATTCATCTGGGAGCCACAAGCCCAGGCCCAGTTCATTACAAATGTTCAGTTTACAATGAATGAATAAATGATTCATTCATTCAAAATTAATAAATACCAAAATAATAGGATTTTTATGTATCAGCAGTGGTTTTATAAGGCCAACAATTACAATATTGTTAAATTTGTTAAAGGATAGAATTTGGCATAATGCAATTTTTTTTTCCTTAAACCTAAGTTAAACCACGTTCAAAAATGCAGAAAGCTCTAGGAGGCTGAGGTAGGAAGATCACATGTTCAAGTGTAGCCTGGGAAATTCAACAAAAGTTTGTCTCAAAAACAAAAATGCAAGGGCCGGGGATATAGCTCAGTGGTTCCGGTGCCTGTCTTGCAAGCGCAAGGACCGGGGTTCAATCCCCGGTAACCACATAACAATACTAGGTGTGGAGACTCACGCCCAGCAGCAACCAGTACCACATACCACAGTGCTGGGCATGGTGGCTCACGCTTGTCATCCCAGCACTTGGAAGGAAGAGGCAGGAGGATTGCTGTGATGTGGGTTGGAGACTGAGCTCAGGGCCAGCCTGAACCACAAAGAGAGACCCTGTCTCAAAAAACCTTAAAAAAAAAATACAAAAAATTATCCTATAATGAGAAATCACAGATAATTAAGAAATGGAAACTAAATATATTCTTTTTCTAGCATTTTATTCTGTCTAATGTAAAGAAGACACAGAATTGTGGATGGAGCACATTCTAGCATGAAGAAGACTTGAATGAAATCCCGGATCAAACCTCTATGACTGCTGCTGATCTCAGGCAAGTTTCTCCTTTTGTCTATGCTCCATGCGCGGTCTCTCTAAAACAGGTATAATAAATCTCTGAATAAGAGGAGCCCAGGAGACACGTCAGGCCTACGCTGAATATCCAAAAGCGTCCCTCTGCCCCTCTCCCTGGCTCCCCTTGCTTCAAAATTCTCCTTCTACACCTATCCCAGGAAACGACCCAGTCTGCTACACTCTCAGTTGCTGAAACACTGGGTCGTATCCAGGATTTCCCTCTTTGTTTTCCTCCGTGCTTCCAACCCCTTGGTGCATCCTGCAGGCCATTCCTTGGAAGAACTTCCAGCATCCAGGGCCCTGACTGTCACCACAGCTGGTTTCCCACTTCACGTTTTGCCTTTATTCTATTTCCCACACTGTGGACTATGCGCGTCTTTCACACTATATCAAATCATGTCACAACCCTGCTCTGAATTTTCCAAGGGCTTCCTGTCTCTTTTTCTCCTAACTCCAGAAGAACTCAAGTCCTGACAGTGGCCTGCAAGACCTGTCTGACGCCCTTGCTTCCCCCGGCTCTCTGCTCTCTGAGTTCCTCTCCATCCTTTCCCCCTCACCTCTCTGATGTGGTCATACTGGCTGCTGGTATGAGAAAAATGCAAGCAGGATAGATCTCAAGGACTTCACACAGCTCCTCACACTGCTTAGAAAACTTTCCTAGAAGCAAGATCTGCATGGCTTCTTCATTGCCTTCAGATCTCTGCCAAATGCCACTTTATCAGAGCATTCGATTCCCACTCCCACAAAGACGCCTTTCCTGCCCTCTCAACTTTCCAATACTCTCCACTTACTCTTTTTTTTTTTTTTTTTTTTTTTGAGACAGGGTCTCATTTTGTAGTTCAGGCTGGTCCTGAACTCAGCCTCAAACTCAGCAATCCTCCTGCCTCTGTGTTCTGAGTGCTGGGATTACAAGTGTGAGCCACCATGCCCAGCACTGTAGTATGTGGTGCTGATTGCTGGTGGGTGTGAGTCTCCATGTCTGGCATTGTTGTATGTGGTTACCTGGGGTCGAACCTGGACCCTTGTGCTTGCAAGGCAGGCGCCGGAACCACTGAGCTAAATTTCCAGCCTCCACTTACCCTTCTTTATTTTCTTTGCAGTCCTCTATCACTGCCTGTCCTGTGCTTTCTTGGCGAGTGGCTGTCTCACCTCAACACCTAGAACATTTATGAGGTCTTCAACTAAGACACGTTACAAAACTAGATAAACGAACAGATTCTTTCTAACTTGAATTCTGCAATTTATGTAAAGCATTTAACCATAGACTAGGTGCTCCTGAAATGAATGGTCTGAAGCACCAGTAAGAAAACTAGCCCTTCACCAATGCTCACAAACAATACTCGCTCACAAGCTTCAACAACTCAAAATAAAGATGCTCTTGTTTTATACAGAATAATAAGAACAAAAACATCTCCTTGGAATCCTTTAGAGATTGCCAATCTAAATCTCTTCTGGACACTTTTTTTTCACTTTTAAAAATTATGGTTGTCTCCCCTCCCTACTTCCCCAGCCTCAGACTCCTCTCCTTCTGTTCATTCCTATTTGGAGCTGAGAGCCAGAAATAGCTGTTTACCTCATTGTCCTCATTTCCCTTCATTGTTACCATTCAGTTCTCTGGTGGTTTCCCTGTTGTGGATGTTTTTAAATGAATCCCCAATAAGTGGAGAAAGAGAAGCACCAGTAAACACTTGGGTGCAGCTTAAAGTAAAAATATTCTATAAGGTATTTTTATTTAGGAAAAACTATTTAAGAATGTACCCTAATGCAGTTACATACATGCCACTGAATATTATTCTAATATGTAATAATGCTAAAGAGCTGGAGACAGAATACACAGTACAGAAAAAAGGAATCTTTCCTTTTAATTTGCTAGAAATGTGAATAACAATTGGGCATGCAGAGTTCTTTCTCCTGACAAGTCTGCAAAATTCATCAAGCAAAAGACTAAAAGTGTATGATCTCCAATCAATCAGCAAATAATTTGTGCATGCTTGACCTGTAACTCTTGCTTCCATTTTTATTTTAATGCAAGGCTCAATAATACAAAGGTTTTTATAGATCCATCTACTAAAGAAAGACTTGCCCACCCAGTAATTATTTTTAAAGAAACAGGCAATTCCCTTATAGCAGTAAATGCCTATTAAATCATTTTCCCAATAAAATAATACCGGAACAATAAATCTGTAGCATATTGGCAGATAACTGTCAGGTAAGTGACAAGCCATAGTTAAATCAAACTGTGCATTTTAAAGCTACTTCAAAACTGCATTAGCAGAAATAAAACCACTCATTCAAAGTGACCAGCGAGAAACAAAGTACTTTTCTCCCCTAGATGATTTAACTCAGGAGAAGGAAACCATTATGCAAATGCCTCAAAAAGAAAAAAAAAAAAGAATTCCAAAGCTTCATTTGGGTTTTTAAAAATTTATTTAGTCATATATTTATCTGTTTGTTTTGCAGTACTGAGGATTGAACCCAGAGGTGCTCTGTCATTGAGCTACATTCCCAGCCTTTTTCATTTTTATTTTGACACAAGGTCTCACTAAATTCCCCAGAATGGCCTGGCTAAAAAACTGGGACACATCCAGGATTTTCCTCTTTCTTTTCTTCCATGCTTCCAACCAATCAGCAATATCCTACAGACTTCTTGCTTTAACCTCCCAAGTATCTGGGATTACAGGCATACACCATCATGTCCAGTTTGGGTTAATTTTACAATAAATGTTATCCATCTATAATGGTAATTATATCTGAGCGTGCCAACTTAATCACTTGGGAAACCATCTAGAAATGTGCTGAATTGAAAGGGAGGAAATCCCCCTTCAGGATTGAAGTTTTGATGTAGTTAGTCCACAATGCAAGTAATACTGCAGGCAGATATTTATTCAGCTTTTGTCCAATATTCTATCTTTTCAGTCCAAGGAATATATTGATATTAAAATACATGCTGGCTGAAACATTACAAGTTGAAAAGATTTATCCAAAATAGCCCTTCTTATTGCCATTTTAATATTTCTTTAAATAGCAAAATAATACTGGCTTGCTTCTGCACAGCCTTCACCTCTTTCTGCCCTTGACTCTTCCTCTGTGACATATCTTTCACTGACAGGCTCTCTCTGTGCTCCAGACTTCCCACAATGCCCTCTCCCGCCCGGCTCCCCTGAGACCTGGGGCTCCCTCCTTGGCCAACACACTTCCCACGCATGTGCTGCTTCCATTGTGCTGTTTCTTTCCTATGCTTTTCTCTTGGCAAAGCCCTTCCCTCCATCCTATCCTTTATCCACTGTCTAAATCCAACTCATTTTTCAAGAAAACAATTCTATTTTGAGAGGCCTCACCTAGCTGGTCGTCACAATGCATCCCTGTAATCCCAGCCTCTGCACGATCAGAAGGATCAGAAGTTCCAGTCCATCTTGGGCCATTTAGCAAGTGAGGAAGTCCTTGCTTCGTTCAAAATAAAATAAGATAAACAAAAGATCTGTGAATGCAGCTCAGTGTGAAGGGCTCTGGGTTCAATCCCTAGACTGAAGGATACGAAGCAACAGGCTTTGCCTGGTCCTGTGCTACTCATGTCGATGACTGTTTGGTACCACTCTTTGGCATGACCCTAACACTCTCTCCATTCCATATTATCTCCTCCTTCACACGCTAAGTCTTTTGCCAGATATCTGTATATTTGTCTTTCCAACATTGAGCCTGCCTTCCAGGACTCACCTTCTGTCCTGACCCACCTCAGAAAGACACCCGAACTGCCTGTGAAAGTGTCAGGAATGATGGGATAAGTGTGTTTGAAATGAGAAGGAGTTTTTTTAGTGCTATTAATGCCAATGTGTCTTATAATAATTTTTTAAAATTTAAACATTCTTAACATTTATACAACATTTAATCATTGTCTATTTTGGCCCTCTTTGCATGGGCTTTGTGGGCTTTATTAACTAATAGATGTGTGTAACAGGTGTTCAATACATGTTCAGTGAACAAATAAATAAACACCTGATGACCTTGACTTGAATAAATGAGATTAAAGAATTAAGATAAAGTGGACATTTTTCTTTGATTGGACTTTTCTCTCTAATAAAGCTATACATACTTGTTACCAAACAAGGATATAGTCAAAGAAAAGCCAAGTATTTTCCTTCCCAGCCTTTGCCTTTGAGTCAGCCATTTGTAAATGGCTCATGTACACTGATTTATGATCTTTATCTATGCTCACAGCACATACACATATGGAGATTATTCTCAAATTACCACGCTGGGATCACGTATCACATACATTTAATTCTAAATCTTGCTCTTTTCACTTAACAGGGTATCATGACCATCTCTCCAGACCAGTGAATATGGCTCTAACTCATTCTTTCCAATGGCTCCAACCATAGTTCACTGTGAAATCACAGTTTAATCTCATGCTTGTAGGAGAATATACAGGTTGCTTTCAGCTTTGTGGAAGTCTTGAAAAATGAAGATGGAAAGACTGATACACTATTTGCAGAGGATATCTGCTCTGAAGTTCTCTCTCTGGCAGCACAATGGTGTCTATCCATGCACATGTACTGCCTCTGTGCCTTCAAGCCTGAGCTCCTAAAAGCTGGTGTGCTGGTGGAGTGATCTTCCTTTGCGCAGTGTTTGTTACTGCCACAGGTGTTTCCAGGCTAGATATTTAATACTTATTGAACTGCACCAAAAGTTAACCAGACAATATTAGAGAAGTTACAATATTAGAATACTATCCACCATCTTGTACAATCCTTCTAAGTTCTTCAGCCTCCCAGCAACTGCACCCCTGGCCATAAAGTTTCCCTTTCCCAGAATCCATATCAGCTAGAAGTAATAGAAACTGAGCTTGCTAAAGCACGAACCTTAAAAGGCAACATAGCCTCTGATAGGCTAAGGCTACCTTACCTCAGTCCTGACGTAAGATCCCCTAACCCCCACGTCTGTATAAGACCATCATCCACTCCCCTGGTCCAGGCTTCCGGTCTCACTTAGATACCAGAGTTATCCACTTCTGAATAAAAATCTCCTCATGGGTATCCTGGTGTGTGGTGTGGTCATTGAGCATTGGCGGATTCTTTACATTTACAGATAGAAAACTGTCTACAAAGACCTACAGGATCTATTGTTCACTGTGCTTTATTCTGAAGAATTGGGAGAGCATTGTATTGGTCACTTTCCTTGTTACTGGAACAAATTCTGACACCCATAACTTTAAACGGGTTTATTTTTGCTCACAGTTTCAGTCCATTTTGAGCAGGTTTAAGTACGGAAACGGCACAATGGAAGAACCTGGACAGAGGAACACTGCTCACATCACAGCAGCCAGGAAGGACAGAGAGAAGGGAGGAGCCAGGGAGAGTCGGTGACCAACCCCTAACAGTAAGTCCACTACATAGCC
>PVIR01032468.1:0-18634 GCA_004026965.1 Petromus typicus
ATGAGAAAATAAAGATGTACATGAGTCCTAGAATTGTATGTTATATATTGTGAAATAGAAAATGCTCAGTGTAAAATAGGAAGAAGGGGGGAAAGTGATGAGATTGTAACAAAAAAGTAAAGAAACAAATTTTATGTATATGGGGGGGTGGTAGGGTGGGTAGGGCTATGGGAAAAAATGAGAATTAAGTTGTGTCTTATACTGGTGCAAATCCCCATTATGGAGTGCAATCATGATGCATATATGTAATGTACCAATAAAGATTAAAAAATTTAAAAAAAAGATTATACTTGCAATGTACAGCCAAAGGATTTCTCACTAAAATCTCATCCTTCAAAAAGTACTGAAGTCATATTTGAGAAAGAGTATTGCAAATGGAAAATATGTATTAGACTTAAAGATGTTAAAACTAATGATTCAAAATACTCTGACAGCATATTTTCTTATAAAAATATTTTAAAATGCTTTACTTGAAAAGTTAACTTTGGGTTAGATGTTCACCAGATGGTCATTTAAAAAAAATTAGTATCTTTGCTTTCTTTTTTGACATACAAAACTGAAAGTGCATATTCGCCCTGATAAATAGGCTTCACGTGGAGGAATTGCTTCACTATGATTAAAATTAAAATATTATCTGTTTTTAAAACAGCTTGATTCTTCTGATTATACAATAATGTATTTTTGAAAAATTTCTCAAAAAGTCTGAAACAAAATGTCTGTCCCACAAAATAGTCATTAAATTATTATAACAATGAAACAGAATGTTGGGAGTTGTCCTCCTGTTAAAGCTAGTCTATAGTTAGCAGATAGGAATGATTACAGAGAGGAGTGCCAGCAACTTTGTCAGCATATGTAACAATTTGTTAATAATTGATCACATATGGTTCTTTTAAAGACCCTGTGGCCTCTTAATATATAACTTATAATAATGCTGTGAAATAGTTCTGGGTTTCAATGCTGAATCAGTAATACTTTTGTAAAATTTATGCAAGGAATGTCTCTAACTCTACTGTTTCTAAGATAGAATATGATCTCATTTGGGTTACGAATATCGGAGTTAACTATTTTTACTTGTGCTATTTTTCTAATCTCTCTAGAAATGAATTACCATAGAAACAATTCTATTAGTCACAGAGTCATGCAATTAAATCATCAGTTTGTTCACAAATTTCCAAGCATTTAAAATTGTCATCATCTGAATGGTAATTGATATATAGAGATATAGTATCAGTCTGTTTTAAAGTGTTCGTCTCATAGATGTTCTTATAGTATGTATATATATATGGGTTTTAATTCTCAAGTTGATACAATATCTCCCAAATTATTTTTCTTTTATCGGAAGAAACTCTTCTACATTACTTCCACGTGAGAAAGACACTAGAAAAGAAACTGTTTCTTGAACTGAAAAAGAACCAATTGAGTAAGGGTAAATCTCTGTTTTAAAGTACACACACACATGGGGAATGGGGTTTGGAAAGCTAGGGTTAGAGGCAATCTGTGAGGCTAGAAGCCCAAGCATGATCTATTGGGGCAAATATGTCTATCTGAAGACACATTGGGAATCTTTAGTATCTGACCAAACATCAGACCACAGAACTCAGAGCCTCACCACGCCAAGTCAAGACTGGACACTGGTAGCACCATGGTGAAATATATTGAGAAGCTAGAAGAGATTTTAAAAATTATAGATACAAATAAAATGAGCTTTTCAGGAAAATAAAGTTACCACTTTCACATAGCTGGTCATCCAAAGTGCTTTCTTATCTGATCCAACACTGCAAGTGACAGATGAAAGGATTCAAAGAGTAGAAGACCCTTCAGTGGCTGATGCTGAACTCACTACCAGGACAGATGGGAAAGGGAGGCTGGGTACACAGTCACCTTGTTCTGTCCAGCTTGACAGCAGTGGGGAGCCACACAATTCAGCCACTCCACCCTGCAGACTGTCATCAGTGGTGTTGAGGGACTAGGTCTAGACAAAGGGCTCATGGAGAATAAAACAGCCCCAAACAAAACACAAACCTTTCCTGACTGTCCCTTCCTGTTGTTAGATGTGTGCGATAGAGGCTTTTACCAGCACTCACAAATGGTTGAAGCTTACAGTTGCCCAATGGATCTCTATCTCAATCAATGAACCTCTACACTATTGATATTCTTGAATATAAAAACTCCCAAGCCGAGACCATCTTTTCATGTGAGGAAGACAATGGCTGTTCAACCAGGCAACCACCATCATGTGTGAGTGGAGGTTTTGAAAGCCTCTTTATGTTGTCTGGAGATCTAAAAGTCTTAGCTCAGAAATTTCTAAACAGATGGAAAACTGGTTTCCTGCTAGTGTCTTTCCAACAGGTCTCTCCTCCTGGTTCTGTCTGGAAATGATCTAACCCCAGCTGCCACTCACACCAGCTGAGAACAAATGGAAGTTTACTCCCAAAGACTGAAAGGGGATGGACTATTCTGGAAGAACAACAGGTTCCTGTGGGTAACCCTTGCCATCCAAATGAGACGACGTCCTCAGAAAGAGATGGCAAAGTCCATGCTGCAGTGGGCAGCTGCAAACCAAACCATAGGAGTAAAAACTTTGCCCAACTTAGTCAAATGTCTTCCTTACTTCTGTGAAAAATAGTGCACATAGCACCTATTGATTATTTTATGGTATCCTCTAAGGATTTAGGACTAACTTTATTGTGTCAAAATAAATTATGTAAATAAAACTCTTCCTCCAGTGTGTCAAGAGGAGAAAGTAAGCCGGGCAGAGAGACTTTCAAACATGCCAGGCACACCCCTCTGGGTGGAAAGTCACTGTTCCATTTTTTAAAAAAAATTATATCCTCCATAAGGGAATGTAGGTTTCTGTAATGTAAATCACTGATTGAAGTTTCCGTTTTCTGCACAAGGTGCTTACTTTTTGTGCATGCCCTTAGTGAATTTTCTTGTTTAGCTCATGAATATATTCCTACATTTTATTTGCTTAAGCCAGTAATTTGCTATTCACTTGTTATATATCATGCTCTGAAAATTTGTTTGACTAGCTTTTATAATGAGTCGATATGGGAAAGCTTATTATAAATATATTAAATAAGCAGAGATAATCCAAGCTTATTTAATTTTGACAATATTTCATATAACAGAGAACTTGACATGAAAATCTTATTAAATTACTGATTAATTTATATAGTATTACTTAGCTCTGACTTTTTCTGACTTTTGTGTAAATATCATATTTTCATAAAAATATTCAGTTATCTTTTTCAGAGAGAAAGCCATGAAAATGAGGGCCTAACAATGTGCCTGGGCACTGGAAATGAAAAGATCTTTGAGTTCATTAATTTTACTAATATAGATAATATATTATTGATTTTCTCATTGAACTGGAAAAATGAATGAGATCTTCTGTCATACTGCAGTCAAGTAGTTGTAATGACACTGTTTTCAGTTAGTTCCTCATAGAAATGGCTCTCTAATTAAACATATTCCAGGTTCTTTTTGCCCTGATCAAAGAACTGGACAAGACAACCAGAAAACAGTGCCACATGTTTATTTGAATTTTGGCCGATTGAAACTGTTCTTATTGAAGAGGTTCTCTTTCCTCCAGTGAGGGTGTTAGCTTCTTTGTGAAAGATGAGACGTCTTAGCATGTCTGGAGTTTCCACATTTTCTAGTCTATATCAAGTCTTCAGTTCTGTCGCTTTGCCAGTCCCATGCTGTTTTTAACACAGTGGCTTTGTAGTATTATTTCAGGATGAGGATATGATACCCCCTGTCATGTCATTGTTGCCAAAAACTGCTTTTGCTATTTTGAGTTTTTTCTGGTTACAAATGAAATATCATAATGTTTCTCTAGTGTGAGAAAATGAAAGTGTAAATGAGGTCCAAAATGTAGGATAGATATGATAAAATAGGAAAAAAATATTCAAAGGGAAAGGGGAGCTGGGTGGGAGCAAGAGAAAGAAAACAAGGGAAAGAAAATATTTGAAAGGAAAAAGAAAAAAAAAAAGAAAGCAGATGTATATGGGAAGGTCGAGGGGCTGGAGAAAGGGGAGGGCAGTGGGAAAACAGAATCAAGATATACCTTGTGCAGTTACAAATTCTCAATGATGACTATGAATATAATATATAATTAAATTGCATCAATAAACTCCTAAAAATTTGTATTTGAAAAGTGAGGGATAAAAATTAAGGCATAAACTGGCTCTGTAGAATGAGTCTGGGCTGAGCAGAGAGAAGAAAGACTAAAAACAAATTTGAAAGTGCACTCTGCAGACGCAGAGTGGGCTGTGGCGGAGAAGTGGTGGTAGCGGCCCCTCCTGACATCTCCTTTCTTTTACACTGTCCACATCTCATGGGACTCTGTGAGCTTTCAAACACAGGGTCCTGGGAATGACTTGATGTGACACAGGATCTTGTAATTTTTCCAGCCAGTTTATCATGTCTTAGCTCCTATACCAATGCCACACAGCCACTTTAGGAATCATGTTAACATAGCATATAGACAAAGTAGACACTTGGAAAAATAAGATGTAGTACATGGAATTTCAAGCCAATAAAACATAGTTTAATTATAATAAACATATGCTATTTTGAGCAGATAGTTTTTTAAATTTCTATTTCAAGATTTTATCATTTAGCTAGTGTATAAAATTAGTTGTTAAAAAATGCATCACTTGTTCTACAAATGTGGTCACTATTAGGAGAGGGAAGATATCACCAGGAAACTTTCCTGTTAATGCAAATTTCTATTGCACTTGTTTTTTCTCTAGGAAATTAGAGGTATAATGATATCTTTATTATTATTCTATTTCAAATAACTCTGACTTTCTTTTATTATTTTGCAGAAAATGTTCTTTAACAAATGCAATATAGATTAGTACCTATAGTTCACAAATGCTTCAGTTCCTGAACATTGTGTGTGTGTGTGTGTGTGTGTGTGTGTGTGTGTGTGTGTGTGTGTGTGTGTGTGTGTGTGTGAACTCTGTACTGGGTGTTACACACACCTGCAGCCATCTTTACTGCATCAATAGGAATGTGGCTGTGTTTTCCAGTATCACAGAATGAAGTTCGTGAACAGAGGTACCGCTGTACTAACAGATACTGTACAACCTTTAGCATCAACTAAGTTTATACTGCCCTTTAGCACATATCAAAGTAGACAAGATGAGTTTATTTGCATTGAGTGAAATAGAAATAAATCTAATAAATAAGTAAATATTAAAATATTTTTTTCAATTTTTATTTTATTAGTATACATTTGCAGCACATAGAAATTATATTCCCTGTGGGAAGTTGGTACATGCACATAAACATGATTATTTTTATGTTTACTTCTCTTCTTCTTCCTCCTTTCCCTTTCTCCATGTGGGCAGATGCCAGGTGCTATGGGGAAAAATAAAGGCCTAATAGTAAGATTTTTATTTTTTATTTTTGAGACAGTGTCTCAGTTTGTAGTTCAGGCTGGCAATGAGCTCAGTATGTAGCCCAGATTAGGCTGGAACTCACAGCGATCCTCTTATCTCTCCTTTCCCCATGCTGATATATCAGGCGTGAGCCACCACACCTGGCACTATAGTATGTGGTTCTGATTGCTGGTGGGTGTGAGTCACCAAGCCCCACATTGTGGTATGTGGTTACCGGGGATCAATCTGGAGACCTTGTGTTTGCAAGGCAGGAGCCAGAGTACTGAGCTAAATCCCTGGCCCTTGAGTACATTTTTGAGGAGGAATTCAAAGTCACATTGTCATTGCAACTAAAGCTGTCCTGTCTGGGTAGACTTGCTGGAAAGGAGAAAAGTTTGCAGAAACTGAATTTGTGATAATGTTTTCTAATTACATCATACTACACATTACATGGTTATTTCTTTATTTGACACATTTTGAAACATTATTCATAATGAGAATCCCATGATCTTAAGAGACAGAAGGAAAATTATACTTCCAATTCTTTGATAATGGTTGAAAAGGCAATTATCAGAATGTGATATTAGAACATTTATATCTGTTTAAACAAATATATTAATACTATATTTCCAAGTTTTCCCATATAACTTAGAAACTCCTTAAAGTAAGTAGTAAATGGTCCCCATAGTGGAATTATTAAAATTTTATGGTCCTCAGAGAAGCTACTTTGTGGAATAGCAAGGCTTAAGTGTAAAATTTTACCCAATACATCTTGATACTTTCTTATGAGAAATTTATTAGCAATTACTATTATGTATCTTTACTCCTAAGACTGGGGACCAGCTCTTTTGGTTATTAAGCTGTTTGGCTGAAAAATCCAAGAGACAGGAGAGGCCAATGGGAAACAAAGGGACTCTATATTCTATATCTTAGGTGAACAGTGAGTCAACGGACTAATGCCCACAGGAAAAGCCTTGAAAAAGGGAAAAGTGCAGTTTTTATATCCTTGGTCAAAGAGGTTTGTCTTTGTAGTGACATAGTAAGCAAATTTGCATAAAACAGGCCAAAGGCAGACAGTTTTGTACTTTAGCCTTGAAAGAAAACAAAGCCTTGTGAAACTTTGGAAAACAGGGTGTTATAAACGTTGTTTACAGGACATTGTTTCCAATTTGATCTGTACCAGAACACAGAGTTATTGCTACAGGTGTGCAGGGGGATGAAGGGAGGAGGTCTGCTCAAGCTGAGAAAACCTTTTTTCTTTAAGTTTTGCTTCATTACAACAAAAGATTAATGCATAAATTAAAACACTAGATGCCCAAAATGATTACAACGGCTGAAATTCATGGTGAAAAATCCCCATGACTTGTTACTTTATGAAGGTAAAGATTATTGTGATAGTTATTTTGGTTTCCACAAGTGTGTCAGTTAAATTTTGAAAGCACTATGATTTCTTATTCTGAGCACTAAATTCTATTAAGGTTTATTAAGAAAGGGTATATGCATATTTCTATTTTTAGAGCTTAATTTAAAAATTAAATGTGATTACTGATGTGAAGCAAGTGAAGTTACCCACCTACTTTTGTTGACATTACTAATATAGTATTTATTTTGCTGCATTTTAAAGAAATGTGAGACACTTGCTTGTGAGATCCATAAAAATGAACATTTCCTGTGAAGATATAAAAAAGTTATAAGAAAAACAGATTCACTAGGTGGACTACATAAGAAACCTTATAAAACCAAACTCTTTCTGGTTAATATGAAGTTGAACAGTACAAAATTTGTAAAATTATTTTATTCACTTAGTCCATGTGACTTCCATTAAGAAGATAATTATGATTTACAAAATATTTTATAATTTTTATAGTTATATGGCAGGAAAGATGACAAAACATCTTTATGAACTTATGATAATTCCATATGAATCGATGTTCTCAAATGTGCATCCTTATTTTTCTATCATAGCATAGGATAATATAAGCATTTGTCTCAGTTTCTAGCTGACTAGTATTTTATTTTGTTATTGAATTTATCTACATCTTTATATTTTCACTTTTAAACAGGATTCTTGGACCAGATTGCATATCAGTAATACAAGATGAATTCTGTAGCACAACATTTAAATTTACAAGTGCAATTTTACATTATCAGACTTTCACTTAACATGTCTAAAAGAATCTGTGGCTTAGTCCGCAGCATGTGTGCCAGCCCCTTACTTCTGGGATGGTGCTTACTGCTCAAACACAATCATTCTCCACCTGAAACTGCCACTTCCCGCACTCTCGCACATTTTGTTTGCTTACACATATCATTTACTTTCTAAAAAGTTCATTTATAAAAGGACTAAGTTTACAAAGTGATCCTTTTACTCTCTGAAAACATGGCACAGCCTGACACTTCAATGTATTTTCATACTTACATATGTTCAAGTTTAGATAATATTGTAATACTTTTACCTGAGAGACAGGTCAGTTTTCATTTATTTTATATTAGTCTTAAAAATATAAGAAGTCTTCACATTATATGTTATATAGCTTCACGTTATACATTTATATTGGTGATGAAATACACATGATTAAATTTCACTCAAAAATCATTTAATTGAGTAAATTGAGCTAAATAAATGCATATTTATGTGATGATTATTCAATTAAATTGTCTTTCTTCTGATATGTATTTTAATTTTGTGGCAATGTATCTGTTTTTTGAAAAATTATGAATGTCACATTTGCATTGATATTAACATCTCCATATACATTTTGTCACTAGGATTTAAGAAGCTTTGGAATTTACCTGCAGGACAAGGCTTAGTTCTTAGGATTTCCAAACTTTTTTTTTTACTTTTAAAGTGTTGTGAATCATTGTGCTCTATATTTAATTAGTGGAATAAGAGAACTATTAAGACAACTTCTCCTTTTACATAGAAAGAAAACTTTTTTTGTGAGAGTTACTTCAACAAATGAATATTTAAAATTTTTTATAGTGTGTCATTTATACTTTCTGGTGATGAGTGTATTCTCTGAAAGACTGAACATCTAGTGGTAGATATCTACAAAATTCGATATCAATTTAATAAAAGGAATACATACATGATCTTCATTAAAATTCTAATAAAGAAAATATCACTTTCTTCTCTTGAGAGCCATTTTTGTAGATGCTTCATAGCACAAAAGAAAACTGAGATGTTTCAACCAATTCTCTTGTTAATTGTCCTGAACAGAACTACCTATCAAAACATGTCAGCACATAATTTTATCATATGAAAAGTGTTCCTTGGGCCAGGGATTTAGCTCAGTGGTTCCAGTGCCTGCTTTGTAAGCACAAGGGCCTGAGTTCAATCCCAGGTAACCACATACCACAATGCTGGGCATGGAAACACACCCACGAACAATCAGTATCACATATCACAGTGCCATTAGTTCAGGAAAGCTTTAGTAAATTTGTGACTAATAAATATAATCAACTGTGAATAAATGCTAATATATATCATATTTCACTAAAGTAAATCACAGTACACTGAATATTATATTCAAATAATGTACTTAAAAACAGTTTCTATACAGCTGTAATATAAAAAGTCATCCCAAAATTTTTCAATGGATTAAGAATTGGGGGAAATTTTTAAGATTCCTCTTTATACCAGATCAGTGTACTTGAAGGTACTTTGGGGTAAATATTTTCACAATATTGTATTTATGTAATGTGGCAGTTCCCAAGTCATGCCTAGGATAATTGAGAGTTCTTCCTAGTGATACAGGAAATAGGACTAGAGATGAAATACGAAATACTGTATCTCCATATCCCTTATCTGCCTGATATGATGAGCTCTTGTTCTCTAAAACTTGAAGAGTGAATTCCAAGAACAGTAGAGGTTAAAATAGGAAGATATGTATTGAGAGGATAGCTGTTGCATGGCAAGAGGCATCCCAAGTGGGTACTCCAGAGACTCTACTTTACAGAGGGGTTTGATAGAGCAGTATCTTTTTGATACAACATGGACCACAGTCATGAAGACCCAATAAGGTTATAAAAATAGTTACTTAGGTAATGGAGTTCAATTGGGAAAGTCCCCTATCAAACTTGGATGGAAAGAACAAAGACTCCTAGGAATTGTTGAGTTCAGAGGTCTCTGATTCAGCCACTAGGGTGACTGATGTCTTCTAGACTTCATGAGGCCTATTGTTTTTCCTTTGAGGTACTATGCAGCTCTGGTTATATTATCTTTATGTTGAGGTTCAGTCTCCAACAGATATGTTCCCAGTCCCAGTCATGGTATATCTTACTTTTGTCTTGATTCTCTCAAGGCTCTCACCTTATGTGAAGAGTTAGTATTTTAACTTAACTCATCTGTGTATAACAGTAGCAGGGGGAATATCAAGTGTCTCTGTACTTTACCCTTATTCTTATTCTTTTTTTCTTTAATTTGAATCTTTATTTGTACATTATATATATTTTGTTTTTAAATTCAAATCTTTATTGGTACACTTATATACACATCATGGTCACATTCAGCTTTGAGAATTTGTACCACTAAATGATATGACATGACTTAATTCTCATTCTTTCCCATTCCCCTACCCACCCTCACCCTCTATATACATAAGCTTTGTTTCCTTTTTTAATTACCATCACATTATTTTTCCCCTTGTTACCCCTACACCCCATTTCCTTTTAAAAAATTTATATTTCACATTATCTACTATATATTCTAGAACTCATTTACATCTTCATTTTCTCATACCAGAGAAAAGATATGATATTTACACATCTGTGACCTATTTATTTCACTTATAAGGATGTCCTCAAGGTAAATCCATTTGAGTATGAATGACTCAACCTTATCATTTTTATCAGAGTAATACTACATTTATAAAAGAACTACATCTTTATCTAGAACCCATTTGATGGAAATTTTGGTTGTTTCCAAGATCTAGCTATCACAAACTGAGCTGCTATAAACATGGGCACACATACTTCAATGTAATATGAATCTTTCCATTCTTTTGTGTATATACCTAGTTGGGAAATAGCAGGGTCAAATGGAACCTTTATCCCTAGTTTTCTGAGGAATCTCCACACTGATATCCACAATGGTTGTATGAGTCTGCACTCTTACCAACAGTGGTGAAGGGTTGCTTTTTCTCCACAGCCTTGCCAACATTTGTTGTTGGCTAATTCTATTCTTAAAGGAAGAAATATTTTCTTCAGACCCTAAACACTTAGCAGTAGTGATAATGAAGCCTAATACTTTCTCATATATATTTTTTACCATAAAAATCAATTTATATAAATTAAATTATTAAATGAAATATCCAGTGGAGATAATTGTTGAGACTAAAATAACAGGAATATCTGATTTGTCTAGGTATACCTTTTTAAATATTCATATTAATATATACTCTAGTTTCAATACTTAAGTTTTTAAATGTATGCATCTAGTACCTTTATTATTCATATTTTTCTTTTGCTTCTTATTCTTTTGGTCAAAAATATACTCGCAATAAAGATTATTTGGGAAGATATATTTAAAAATTACTTGATAATTGATTATAAATCTCTTTATTTATTAAAGTTAATCTTTAGTTTTTCTAGAGGCAGTTTGTGTTATAAACAGATGGTAAATTTGTGAAATAAGTTTTTTTTTTTTTTTCCAGATGAGATTGGGTGAGTTCGGGATGGTATGACAGTAAACAAAGCTGTTTTCAAACAAACCATTAAAATATCTAGAATGATTATGTTTTCAGTCACCCATATGCTGTTGAAGTGGGTTTCAGCCTGTTTAACTAGAATTGTCCTTACCACCAAAAGACAAGGCCCCATCATTACTTTTATCATGAATGATACGGTGTGAGAAAACACCTCACTGAGGAAAAACAACACGTTATGAAAAGAACTTCCATAATTTGTGAAAGTATACATGCAAAAAACATACAACTGCTGATTGTTAAGTGGAGACAATTCCTGTTACTCACCATTTAGGAATGAGCTCAGGTTCTCCTTCTCATTGCAGAACAAATCAAATGTAACTTTTTTTTTCTTTTGGATAAGAATAATTTATTCAAACCTAAAAACCAAGGAGATGCAAGGGCCTCTTTACCTGGAACTCAAGTCTCACCCTTTACATGTACCAGGTCTTTTATAGTAAGGAACAGAGAGGAGGGCGAACACAAAGAGACAATGCTGGCTTTGTCCCTTTCCAGTAATCTTCAGCTCATCTTAGTCTTTGATGTGCAAAAAGGAACCAGGCTCCCAGACGCCTGACGCTGGCATCTGCATGTTCTGTCACTTCTTTTACACTGAGGAAAGAGGGCGTGTTTGCTACAGTCTCAGCAGGAGGAAGTTTGGAGGAGTTACTTACCTCAGAATGAAAGACACCAAATGGATGTAACTTGAGGACATCCTCATAAGCGAAATAAACAGGTCACAGATATATAAATATTGTGCCTTTTCTCTGGTATGAGAAAATGAAGTTGTAAATGATTTGTAGTATGTATAGTTGATGTTGTGAAATAGAAAACATTTAAAAGGGAAGAGAGTGTAGGAGTAAATAACAAGGGGAAAATGAATGTGGTAATAATAAAGAAAAAAGGAAACAAATTATGTGTATAGGGGGTGGGGGGATGCAGGATGGGGAAAAGGGAAAAAATGAAAATCAAGCCGTGTCATATTCTGGTACAAACCCTCAATGTTAAATGTGACGATGATGTGTGTTCGTAATGTACCAACAAAGATTATATACACATATATATATACACATATATACATACATATATATATATATACATATATACATATATATGTATATATATATGAAAGAAAAACACCAACCTTTAAGGTTACACTTTGTTGTTCAGGTTACAACTTCCCCCTTTAGATTTCAGTCTCCAAGGCTTTAAGGAGCCGCCTCATCTGCGCCTGCGCGTCAGGTTTGCGCACAGGTTCAATCAATGGCACTACGAGTGCCAGCAAAGGGAAGCCAAACACTTGAGCCTGAAAAGAATCACTAAACATTCTGAGGTCAAATTCAAAAGAAAAGTCCAATTCAGGAGATCATTTTATCTGTTAGGGGTTTTGCTTTCAGGAAGTTATGCATACGTGGCTTCCCTCATAACCTCAGTAGCTTTACAAATTTTGGTAGGGTTGATGCACAGCTGACATCTTGAAGCTCATAGCTTTTTCCCCTTGTCACTGAATACATTTGATTCACTTGTGAAGGCACCGCCCGTTTACCATCTGCTTCTCCCTGGGTGTCGCAACAGTATTGCACTGTTGCTCTGCCGGTAAGCAAGGCTATGCCGATTACAAACTCAGCGCCAGGAAAGAGTTCAAGAGGCCGAGTTTAAAATAAAGAAGGAGTGTTCATTTGGAAAAGGGTAGAAAAAGAGAAGACAGACCTCTGCCCTGGAAGAGTAGGGAGCTTTGGAAGGCGAAGGTCCATGATCCTCGTGCCTGGCTCCTTTTACTTAAAGCTAGTGATTTTTCCTACCCACCCCCCCACCCCCACCCCCGTGGGAACTGTTGGAAGTTATCACAGACTGATCGGCTCACCTCACCTGGGCACCCCACTGTCTACATTGTTCCTGGCCTTTTGATTCCTTCCTGTCCCTTTGCCATGATCCGTGTCTGTGAGTTAACCTTAGCAAAAGGTAGTATAGAGGTAATGACTAATTAACAGGTACAAGTGTTTATCTGGTGTAGTAATAGAATGAGGCTGAAGGAAGACTAGGCCTACATATGTAATTGTATAGGTTTGTGTATGTGTGTGTGCGTGTGTGTGTGTGTGTGTGTGTGCACCTTTAACATATTAAATAAGAGTCCTCAGGTGCCTGTCCCTTGTCTACTTTGCATTTTATCAGGGGTGGGTGAGAGAGGCTGGTTTCCCTCTTTTATGTTTCTAACTTCCCCAGCACTAGGTTTACTCTTTCTGATTAATTCTTACAGTAATTTTATTACCTGGTATGACTCCGGAGCTGGATTCTTTCTCCTTTATCTTTCTAATAGCTCTAACTGTAGAGTTTCACTGTGGAGATCAATGATGTTTTCCGTAAGACTCCCAATTAATCTTTAATGAAGTCTGTCATTCCTTTGCCTAGAGGCTGCCTTTCCCTGCAGTGGCTTCGAAGGTGGTGATCAGTCTGAAGATGTCTCACTTTGGAGGGGCTGTCGCAGAGGGCTGGAGTCATGTCATAAGCTTTTTTCATCAAATTGGAGCAATTTGGTCAAAATTTAGACAGAGTGGCTCTTGGCCTGAGTTATCTAGATATTTCTGTAATTTTAATCCTGTCTTATTTTCTGGTCAGCACCCCAAAACATTATAATTTCAGCAGATAATTATACAGCTTACATGCATAATATAAAAGAAACTAATTAAAACAAATGAGTACTCTAGACCATGGCAGGAAGTGTCCTTTCTACCTTTGAATCTCTTCTTCCAAAACTCAGCACCCTAGTAGAATCTGTAATAGTTCCAAATGGCTAAAAAGAAGTGAAAGTCAGTGATCTTGAATGACCCACAGTGAGGCTAAAATGAACCCAAATGTCAAGATTTCTCACCTCGCACAGATGGCACTACTGAAAATCCTAAGAAAAAGGTCAAAAGGTGGAGATGGGGGACCTCTTGAGTGCCCTTTCCACTGCAAAGCCATGTGGAGCTCATCAGCTCCCCAAACATCTTTTGTCTTTTACCATCAAAAGTATTTATAGGCAGCTGATGCCATGAAGAGGAAATGAGGGTTACTCCTGTGTGCCAAAGTGTCCTGGCTGGCAGAGTACAGACCAGAATGCTGCCAGTTTGCGTGGGCCCACCTACCACCTTAGAGAAGAATGACTCATTTTACTTAGGTCATGGGTGACATGTCAGTTGGTCACAGAAGACACATCAGCAGTCCACGAGCAGCCCCCATGGGACCTGTGAGTAACTCACGGGGACGTGTTCAGCGAGTTAGGGAGTGCTCCCAAGGACATGTCAGCCATACACAGAGGACACAGAGAGTACAGCAGCCTGGTTTCTCTCAGTCATCCCCACAAAGGGTACCAAAAAGTGTTATAAACCAGCTTCTAGAGATACTTTTGCTTTACTCACACAGAGACATGCCTCTTGGGTTTAGCAAGAAGCCTGTGTGGACTGTTGAGTTCATGATTCCCTTTCCTGATTGTTTGCTGCAAAATATCAGGACTAGGAGCCAAGAACATGAACTCTTTTGCAACCCAGGAAGCAAGGGGTAGTGACATCTCACCCTGGGCTCACTCCTCCATCCTGAGAGCATCCTGTCTCTTGTCAAGTTTCTCTACCTTCTCAAAGAGTTGGTTGCAGGGGCTTGACTGTTTCTGTGGCATGACTGCAAAGGCTCTGGTTAAGGCTATATCTGTTGAGCCCTCAAAAACTTTGGAGGCAACATTTGTAACTCAAACACCCTAGTTGGTAATCAACTGTCCTTTCTCTTCCTCCAAAACCTTTCCTTTTCATGAAGTCCTATTGCAGGACTATCTTGTGAGACCTCAAACCAGACATCCACCACTGGTTGCTAATTCATCACCCCTATGGGGAGGGGAAGTTTTTGTTCCAATTAACCTCTTAGTGCTTTGAGAAGGCCAACCTGCAATCCCACTGTTCCTTTCTAACCTTTTTACTTTCCTCCACATTCACCATTTGAGAACACCACAAAGTGTAGATCTCCTACACTCTGACTAAAGGAAATGTTTCTATTCAGTGTGCAGGACAATCTTGTCCAGCTTGGCATCTACTGATCTTTGGTCAAGAAGGCGATCACGTGGAGACATCCCAGGGATGTGTTTCCGGACTTCAGCCACCCGTTCTTACCCCGCACCTTCATGATGGGCAATTCTCTAGAGAAAACAGAAAATACTCTTCCTCAGCTGTCTCCTGCATAATCTTTTCAAATTAGTACTAAGAAGAAACATTAGACTAAAAATTTTATCTTTTACTCCATTTCCTTGTGGCTCCATTACACACTTGATGATGGGTCAATGCTGGCCAGCTGAGGGTACTTTTGATTTTCTAATTCTCTGAGACTTTACTAATCTCCTTCAGAGGAATAGCAAGTAGAGATTTCTTACATTTGGGCCTTTTTTACCCTCTGAGGGCTACTTTCCCTCTGTCAAAGGTTCAAAAATTATTGTAACTGAATAAAAACCTACCATGACACAAACACATTTGCCTTCTCCTAACTCAAAGTGTCATGCCTTTGTCCCCTGTACGCTTTATGGACAAATTCAGTCTCTCTGATGTTCTACCCTATTGCCTCTTACTTCCTCAACAACTTCAACCAAATCCCCATACCACTGGCCTCTCTTTTCTTTGATTCATCCACCTCTTCCTTAACACCAGCAGACCACCTGCCTCCTCTTGCCCAATTCCTCCACAAACCTGCAGTTTTCTACCCCTCAGCTACATCCCTGTATTCTTTCTCCCTACCAGATACCACCTCAGACCACTTCTCATCCCATCTTATGCCCACACAGTGTAGTAGACTTGGGGGCCTCATCTGTGTTCACGTATCTTTTTCAATTACTGATTTATAATGTTCTCCACCAACAATGGAGTCCTTTTCAGAAAACCCTAATAAATTTAGAAAATAATTCCTGGTAATTGTATGACTTCACTTGGGAAAATATTTACCTTATCCTCTTTCAATCTTTACCGATGATGAAAAGGGGTGTATTTGGCAGGTGGCTGAACACCATGCCATCGAGCTGCATCACCCATGTCATGACAGGCAAGCTGAGGCAACTGGAGTGCCCCCTGGGAGAACTCTGAAGAAACAGAGAGGACATGTTACCTTGGTGACTCTGGTAGGACAGATCAGAATCATATGATCACTTGCTTCCTGGCGAGAATGGAAACAATAAAAATAAATAGATCCACTGTGAGTGCCTCCAAGGAATCACATGAGGACAGACAAAAACCCACTTCTCTCTCTGAAACTCCATTCAGAGGTCATGGTAAAATATACAAATACCCACGCTAAATTTCTTGAAGGTCTAATTCTTTTGCACCTACATTCATCTCCCAATCTTATCCAGATAGCCACAAAAACTCCAAAAGTCAGAAAAAATATTCCAAACACCACAAAAAGAAAGTAAAAATACTGACTGTAAAGTTTTCAGCAAAAAAGATGAAGAAAAAGTAACTCTAAAAGAAAAATAGACTAAGGTGAAGTGTCAAATTAGGCCTCCCTCATTTGATCCCCAATTGAAAAACTCCCCAAACTCTCCACCTCACACCTAGCAACTATTTTTACTGTGACAGTCTGGGATACAAGGAAAAAGCTTGCCTAATCCCATGCCTCCTACAAAGCCATATCTGAACTGTGGACAGTGGAGTCCTGGGAAAATGAATTGTCTTCTGGGGAGTTTAGCCTCTTCTCAGAATGTTCTCCTCTCCAGGAGCTCAGATGCATCTGGAGAAGGCCTGGTGGCCCTTCTGGGATTAGCTTTAGCTACCAGTTAACATAGCCTGGGTTCTAAGGCCTCCTCCACATCATTGCCAACTAATGCGTTAATAACAATGAGGGTGGCTAGAAATAAGGTTTCCTTTCAGTTTAGGGACCAACCTCTCTGTTCTTACTGAATATTCAGAACATTTGATCCTCACTTCTGTCTTGGTTATTGGAATGAAAGCCTTAATAAAAATGCCAGACAAGAATCCACCATTATACTGTTGTTGTTTATGTCACATTAATTTAATTTACCCTTTCTTGTTATCACCAATTGCCTCACACATTTTGGAAAGAGATATTCTCCATCTGTTTTAAGTACTGTATATAGTCCCTCACTTCCTTTTGAGCCCTTCCTTATTCTATCAAATGGACCCTCAATGAGACTCTCTCTATGAAGTGATCCAGCTCATCAAATTACAAAGTGAACCTGTTGTTTAGAACATAAAACCTCTCTTGGGCCGGGGAGTTAGCTCAGTGGTTCCAGCGCCTGTCTAGCAAGCGCAAGGACCCGGGTTTGATTCCCAGGCAACCACATACAATACTGGGTGTGGAGACTCACCCCAGCAGCAACCAGTACCACATACCACAGTGCCGGGCATGGTGGCTCACGCCTGTCATCCCAGCACTCGGGAGGCAGAGGCAGGAGGATTGCTGTGATGTGAGTTTGAGGCTGAGCTCAGGGCCAGCCTGAATCACAAAGTGAGACCCTGTCTGAAAAAAACCTTAAAAATATATAAAACCTCTCTTACAGCCTTACATGAGCAACCTTCTAAATAGCCTTTTGGGACCCCACTTTAGCTGTCACAGTCAACCACAACCCTTTCACCCAGCAGCCATCTTGACCTTCAGCCCATTATCAACTGCCCTCTTCCCATCCCTACTCACTCCTCTCACAACACTCACATCTTTCCTGTAATAAAAGCCTCATAACTCCTTCTTATTAGTCTGAGATCTCTAAAAATTAAGGAATGTGTTCTTCTAACTCTCCCCATTGTCCCCAACCTCTACACCCTCTTCTCCCATCCCCCGATACTCAATACTTCACCATTTTAGACATGAAAGACACATTTTTTACTGTTCCTCTGAGACTCCCAAAGATGGATGGATAGTTCTATTAAAGAAGAATGTCTCATTGAGATATCTAGGAAAGTTCTGTATTGTAATATTAGGACATTAAAAAACGACCAATTGAAATTCAGGCTCTTTGATGCAATTTCTCATAGTTCTTACAGTAAACTTGGATCTTAGAAAGAAATTAGTTATTTTACACCATAGTTTCACCAGAATTCAGAAATTTAGTAGGGGGTGGCTGCACTTCTAGGGAGCTGTATTCCAAGATACCTGGGAAAGTTCACCGTATTTAAATTCTTCACAACTTATGAGCTTAGTAGGGAGTATTTGCAGCTCCCTTTAGGATGGAGGGGGTTTATTCTTTATCCAAAACACTAGTTCATTATCCTTACTTAAATTTCTATCAGTGTTGCTGATGACCCACCTCTGTCTCAGTCCCTTTTCCCAGATAACTGCCTTACTCATTAGCTAACTAAATAAGCTATTTCCTACCATGAAGTTGTTTTTTTTTTTTATCTTTATTGGTACATTAAATATACACATCATGATTACACTCCATAATGGGGATTTGTACCAGTATAAGACACAACTTAATTCTCATTTTTTTCCCATAGCCCCACCCACCCTACCACCCCCCCATATATATAAAATTTGTTTCCTTACTTTTTTGTTACAATCTCAACATTGTCCCCTTTCACCTTATTTTACATT
>PVIR01032469.1:0-18638 GCA_004026965.1 Petromus typicus
CAAAGGGAAGATAGGTATGAGAGTTATATTTTTAAAATATACAAATGTTTGTGTATCATTATGTTTGAAATAAATATGCTTACTTATAGTCTATGTTGAACAAGATGTAACAGAAACTACTGCTTAACCAAGATCTAAGCAATTATTTCAACCATATTAACTTATAGAAGATTCTGAAAGATACAAAGGAAAGCAGACAATGATCTCACAACCTGGACCTTGTTAAAATGTGAAAATGGGTAGCCACGCAATGCAAAAACTGGTGTAACAAAATTTGAGATAAAAGTGTATTTCATGGTTTTAGGGCCAGCTTGTAAAATAATGGATTCACAATAATGTATCGGTCACCTTGGCCAATAATTGTATTTCACGTAGGATGTGAAGATTTAATAATAATTGTTATATAGGGTCAGGGATATAGCTCAGTGGAGCAGGGCCTGCCTAGCAAACACAGGCCCTAAGTTTGATTCTTAGTATGAAAAAAAAATTATTATATAATTATCTTCTTGTCTTTTCCCTAAATCTCTTTTTTGTTTTGTTTTGTTTTGGTACTAAGAATTGAACTAAGGACTTTGCACTTGACAAACAGTCATGAACGGGGCCGGGGATTTAGTTCAGTGGTTCTGGCGCCTGTCTTGCAAGTGCAAGGATCCGCGTTGGATCCTCAGTTAATCATATACAATACTGGGCGTGGAGACTCATGCCCAGCAGTAATCAGTACCACATACCACAGTGCCAGGTGTGGTGGCTCACACCTGTAATCCTAGCACTCAGGAAGCACAGGCAGGAGGACTGCTGTAATGTGAGTTTGAGGCTGAGCTCAGGGCCAGCCTGAACTACAAAGCAAGACCCTGTCTCAAAAAAACCCAAACAGGCACAAAGGGCCTCTGAGCTCTATCCTCAGCCCTTGGAGGGAGAACTGGGCATTGAATTGAAGGCCTAGCACATGCTAGGTGTGCACTGCTCCTCTTAGCATCTTCAGCCTGATTATCTTTTTTGAGCACCACTAACATTGTAAGGCACAAAATAATTACTACTTTTCATCTCCTATAGGAAAGCTTAAAACACAACCAGTAGCCAGGCGCGGTGGCAAATGGCTATAATCCTAGCCACTTAAGAGGATACGCTACAAGGGTCACTGCTGAGTTCAAGATCAGGTTGGCCTCCTGGTGTATTCAAGGCCAGCCTGAACTATATAGCCAGACTCTTGTCTCAAAAAACACAAAACAAAAAGGATCAGGTGTGCTGGTGCACATCTGTAATCCCAGTAGTTGGGAGACTGAGGCAAGAGGATAGCTCTGAGTCAAAGGTCAGCCTGATACTCTTCTAAATACTACACAGTGAGACCTTGTTTTTAAAAACTTGAATTACCTAATTAATTAACTGTTAAAAGTACCACCAGCAAAATTTATCATCTTATCATTTATCATTTATCATTTATCATTTCTTGGCTACTAAACACCAAATGACAATAATTATTTTTATCTCAAGTGAAGGTGATATGAGTAAAATATTGTTTAGATGGTAAAAAGAGGAAGAACTTTTAAGAGATTATACTAAAAAAAAAAAAAAACAGAAACAATGAGCAGAATTATGAAGAAACTGTTATAAAACTGAAGTCTGTGATATCAATCTGAAAATTTTCATTAAAGATTTTTAATAAATAATTTACAAAAGCAGGTCAACAAATTTTTAAAATACTACTTAGAGCTTAGAACTGGGCATGGTGGTAGCATGCCTGTAATCCCAACTATGGGAGGCTGAGGCAAGAAGATCACAAGTTTATGGCTAGTCAGATCAACGTAGCCAACACTCTACATTAAAATATTTTTTAAATTCAAAAAGTGGCTCAGTGGTATGTAGAAGCCCTTGCCTAACACATATGAGACCCTGGATTCAAGCCTTGCACATGCACACGCACACGCACACACACACCACTTAGGACTCTTCTAAATATAAGGCATCACTCTGATATTTTTTCTAAACTCAGAAGAGTTCTCTGTAATTAATTCTCTTAAACATTTGTAAAGTTAGCTTTATAACACCAAACAGGAACACATACCCACTGAGAAAGACTGTGTCACTTCAGAATATTTTCAACTATCAACTGATTGTTTTTGGCTGCTTTAAACACTAGGTACAGATTACTCCCTACTTTCAAAATACCTTTTAGAGTTAAGATATATAATTTACCTATAGTTTCTTTTAAAAATACTCTGAACAGTCTATTTTAAAATGTAAATATTTTATTATTAATTATAAAATTTTTCAACTTAGGCTTTTATTGTTGTTAGTCTGCTGGAGTGTGACATAGAGAAAGTTGACTTTAGAGTCAGTAAAATCCAAGTTGAATCTTGTTCTCATTTCCTAGCTAAGTAATCTTGGAAAGTCACTATCTCTGAGCTTCTACATTTTTCATCTATTATATAGACAATAAAAGGACTTCAGGTAGATATTAATGTGATAAAATTAAACAGAATAAGTAACTCCTAGCAGACTGACCTGGCATGATCACAAAAAATTTAAATTGTACCCCTAAGACTCTAGTACCCTCTTACCTGGAAATCTGAAATCCCAGAAATAAGAATAGAAAGTCAACTTAAAGTGATTTTATTTTCTTGTTCTGAGCAATAACTGGTTTTATATAACATGCATTTTTGATGCCTGCTTTGATTTTGGGCAATGGGAACTGTATATTTCCATCTCCTGTTCAAGAACACATAGGCCTGACCCTGCTTGGCTTCCAATATCAGATGAGATCAGGCGTGTTCACGGTGGTATGGCCACAGAAGGGAATTGTATATTTCAAAGAAAAGAGAAACGACTTATTTTTGATAACACAACAACTAAAAAGCATCCATCAAATTCTATCATATACTGAAAAGTAGTTTGGAAAAAAAGTATTAATAAACATATCTTTCAACCCACAGATCTTATATTGACTGCATCAAGAGGATATTATGAGATGGACACAATATTAGTTATTCCCACTAATACATGCACTGGAAAATAAAATAGAACTTAAATGTACAACAAGAAAGGACAAATTACATTAATGCTTGACGACTATCCATTTGAATTTTATCTATAAACAAACAGAATTAGTATTTGGGAAATTGTATGGAATGATGAATAGAGATTAAAAAGTCAATTTTTTAACCTTCTTGGTAGTTGATGACATTTTATTATTTAAGGCATAAATAAAACCAATACAAAACTACTTTTATCTGCCAATATTAGAAAACAAGTATAAAAAGCTTTGTATTGTTAAATACAATATAGAAGTGGCAAATAAATCAATCTGAAAAAATAATTACTATATCTCTAAAGTTAAAAAAAAATGTATATATTTACCTGACGATGATGAAATTAGTGAAGTAGAAGATGATGGATCAAGAGATGGTCCAAATAGGGGGTCCCAAGCAAGTAAATCACTGGTCCCTTTACTACCATGTCATTAAAAAAAAGAATTTTAACAAGAGAATATTTTATCAGTAGAAAATCTGGTCATGTACTTTTATTTCACAGTATTCTAAAAGCTCAGTATATATGATTAAAAGGCTGGGAATATTGCCAGTGGTTTATACAAATTAATAGACTTTAGCAGAACCTAGATGGTATCTGGTTAGAATCTAACAATGTTCGGGTGCTGTCAAAACGGGAATAATTTCAGCTTTACAGGAGCCAAGGATTTAATTCAGTGGGCCTACGCCTGCCTTGCAAGCTCAAGGTCCTGAGTTTGAACCCTAATACCAAAAAAAAGAAGATAAAGCCTTACAAATGAAGGAAAGCAACACGAAGAGTCTAAATAAGGTGTCCAAAGACACACAGCTAAACTGACTGTAAGACAGTCTCACTCTGCTGATTCACAGTGTCCACGCCCAAACAGAAAATTGAAGTGATATGAAATCCACTAAGATTTCACAAAGCCATACTTATTTCAATGATGGAGAAGAAGGCAAGGGATTTTTTGAAAAGTGCTTTAAAGTATAGAAAGATGGTTTGGATTATTTTAACATACTAAAGTTACTTTTGTTTTTAAAAATATCTTCAGAAATCTTGAGAATGTTATGTTTATCTAGAAGTACTTATCCAGTATCAGAACACATACATATGCACACTATATATGATAAAGCCTAACATTGTAACTGCATAAATAATTCCTAAAAACAAAATTTTAAATGCTAAACAAGTTAGCTTGAAAAACAATTCAATTAAGTCTACATTTTACTCATGTAAGATATATGAATTAAAAGTACTATTTACAAATAGAAAAATAAAAAGGGACTTGTAATATTAGTTTAACATTTTTATTCATTTTAAGAAGAGCTGGCAATATACCATCTGGCTTTCTGCCCTTTCATCTGAGACACTTCCTCATTTTGAAGCTCATGAAATACAATCATTTTATAAAGACATAGACAAAACTACGAAGAAATAAATTTCCCTGTGAACTAGTTGAAATGCAGATATGTATAAACTTAGATTACATCACCATTTATTTAGGAGCAGTGAGGCCATCAAAGCCAACTGCCATTCAAAGAATTTCTTAAAAATCACTGTAAAAATATTGTCAAGTGAAAAATAAAACATCAAAGAACTCCAACATGACCTCTCACTAGTTAGAAAACAGGATCAACATTTTAATAGCATTGAAAATGCAGAGGTAATTCTCTAGAAAACTCTCTGGAAAGAATGGACAAAAGAAGGATACTTAAAATGTAAATGTAACAGATAAGCAGAGGATATTATAATGGTGGTACATGTCACTGCATATTTGTCAACCCTCAGAATACGCAACATCAAGATTGAACCCAAATGTAAACTAAGACTGGGAGATTATGAGGTGTCAAAGTACAGATGCATCAGCTATGATACATATACACACAAAATAAATAAATAAAAGCATTCTAAAATATAGTTAATGTTTAGAAATGGAACTTACTCATTGAGTGTAGCAGATGGCTTTGATCTTGTTAACTCCTCATCTAATTAAAAAAAATTAAAATATGAGAAAATTCATAAACTGAGAAATACATATTTTAACAGAAAAGAGAAACCACATACATATCCAAATGCTGTGTACAATTTGAAAATTTTGGAAGTGATAATGTCAATATAAACAATTAAAGAGAAAGTATATGAGCTGAATTTCTGCTGAATCTTGATTTCTTCCAAAGGTTTGAGAGAAATTATCAACTACAATATTCATTCAAATAAAATTATTGTTTAAAGGAAGAAAATATAAACTGTAACTTTAAGAAACAAGAAAATGTTTAAACACATCCATAAACTTTACTCAGGAATTTTAACTGATGAAACATAAAAGCATTTTCAACTTCTAAAAATATTATTAATTATTATATTGGTCAAAAGTTATGATTAACTCTTGAAAGAAGTCCTATTTTATAGCCACCTGGAGCTACAGTCTGCTTTACTAACTTTTACCATTGTGATATCTCTCATTTCATAAGCAGTAAGAAACATAAATAGTATCAGTAATGCAAAAATCATGCTGGTATGTAAGCAACTTTCCCTGTACCTAATATTATGCATCACCAATACAAACCTAATAAATACAAAGTAAATCAATCTATATAATTATAGCAAACCATTGAGGAATAAGTACTGCGCTATGCATAATATCCTCTCTTTCCCACGACATTTTTCCATTTGGCCTGGCATGGCTGTTTGTTCTGCCTCAAGGTGCTTATTGTACTGTTTTTCATTTTTCTGTGTTTTGGCCTCTTTTAACTTCATTACTCAGGAGTCTCCATTTATTCTCATTTCCCCCTAAAATCTCTATCGTCAAGCTACATTCACCATTCATACTTTCTAAATTCGATATTTATTATGAATTCAATAGGACTTTTAAATTGTGTTTTAATTTCTATTAATGTATTTTTTTCCTGAGGAATTATGTTTACAAATTTATAGTTTTTGAGCTGCTGTCTCAGCTCTATTTTTCTAACAACCTTTATTATTTTCAATGCATAATTCTGTAAAAAGTGTTAATGTCCTAAAAGTTTTGATATTATCAAGCTATTTTCAAATCATACGTCAGAAACTGCAATTGTGATGTAACTAAAAACAGATAAAGATTATGTATTTTATAAATGCCTTCTAACTTCTGCAACACAGTATGCCAGTAAAACATTTAATATTCTTAGTCAAATATTTATCAAATATCCTCTTAATATTTAGTTTTGTTAATTCTGTATACTCTTATAGATGTTTATTAAATTTAGGCACACCTTTTAGTGCTCCAAGAAGTAACATACATAAGTTGTTTTATGTTTAAAGAAAATATCCTTCTAGTTGACTATTAAAAACCTAGTAATGATGAAAAAATTATTTCTATAATTACATCAGGCTGACAAACTGCACAATACTATTTTTTTTGGAGACAGGGTCTCACTCTGTAGTTCAGGCTGGCCCTGAGCTCACCATGTAGTCCAGCCAGCCTGGAACTCACAGAAATCCTCCTGCCTCTGCCTCCCAAGTACTGGGATTACAGGTGTGAACCACCTCGCCCAGCACTGTGGTATATGATACTCACCCAACACTGCTGTATGTGGTTACCATGACCCCAGGACCTTGAGTTTTCTGGAACTACTGAGCTAAATCCTCAGCCCTACCCAATACATTTTAACAGAAAAATAATAAATTAAAGTTACACTTACTAGAAGAATTTCGATTCATCTGTACCTAAAACAGAAATGCAAAAACTACCATTAAACAATCATTTGGTAATAAAATATTTGGTAAAATGTAAATACTGAGAACCTATTTGTAAGTTGTTTTTGATGTATCTTCTCAATTGTAAATTACATAAAATAAAAAGAAAAACTTTCAGTAGCTTTTGTTTTATATTTAAAAATAATACATCTATATTTATTAAACAATGAAGAATTTCTAAAATATTAAAACTATCTACAGCAAGATACTGTAACAAGTTAATCTAATAACAGATTATTAGATTTTGAATATTTTGAAAATCAATATTCAAACATTAAAACTGCTTTTTAAAAACTTCAGGCAAAAATAAAAAATATTTTACTTACTGGACTGTGTCTCTAGTAGAACATGGAAAGAAAAAGAGAAACAGTTTTCAGAACAGAATTTAAATTGTCCTATTTTCCTGTTCTAATAATTTGTCTAAATCCCTCTTAAATCATACCTGAGACATATACTCCATAAAACACACATAGTATTAGGGAAGAAAATGTTTGTCAGCAAACTGAGCAATAAGCATATTCAAAGATATCCTCTTTTCAAATCTAATACTAAACACTAAAATTTATTATTTTCAGAATATGAAATTAATACATATTCATTAAAAAAACAAAATAGAGAAGTAAAAAGGAAAATTTACTTATTCTTACTGCTTTGAAGAAAATTTAAAACCACCTACAATCTCCAAAGAGAGCTGCTTAATGCTTCAATATGTACATCATTCCTCCAGGCTTTTATTTACATATCCATTTTAAATTACTTCATGTTCTTACATAATACAAATTTTTAATGGTTCACAATATCCTGCATCATATATATGATATATGTCATATATATCATATCATAACATGTTTGAAGTAAATGTCACTATAATTTGACATTAATCTTGATGTTACTTAAATAATGGTACAATAAAACGCTACTTTAGAAATGTTTTGGGCTGGAGATGTAGCTCAGAGGTAGAACACTCATCTAACAAGCAGAAAGTCTAAGTCTGACTCCTAACAGCTTGGGAAAAATTGTAGTTTAAAATTATATTCTCATGTCATATTGTATGTATAAAATGTACCAATAAAATCAATTTAAAGATTGAAAGATTATCCTCAAATGTATACCTGGAAGAAAACAATATTTGTCCCCAAAACAAATATATACAGAGTATTAATGATATATGATTAGGCAACATAAAATAGTGAAAACTTTATTCTCCATTATCAAGTAAAACAAGATATTAATTATGAGAATGTTTAGATACACTTAATTGTAGTATAAAGATATACTTTTCCCTACATTGTAGTATTTCTGAATTTAAAATGTATTATCAATGGAAAAATTTATTACAGCAATGTTTTACTTCTCCCCAAATGGAAGTGTACATAAGAGACCAAAAAAACAAGAAAGCAGAGGGTTGGGAGTGTAGCTCACTGGCAGAAACTTAGCCAAGCATGTGCAAGGCCCTGAGTTTAACCTTTAGTACCACCAACAGAAACAAAACAGAGGAAGCAACAAAGCTATGGGGTCTAGGGGTAGAGCTCAGTGATAAATCTAACTAAAAAGATTTCATACCAACCATAAAATCTTTTCACTCTATTTGATCTTAAACATCACCATGAAGGAAAAAAAGAAAAACATGAAAAAAACAAGGCACCCTACTCCTAGAACAGTAGAATCAATACTGTCAAAAAACTGACAAAATAGATTTAATGCAACCCCAATCAAAATGCCAACAGCATTCCTCACAGAACGAGAGAAAATAATACTAAAATTTATATGGAACCAGAAGAGACGTAAAATCGCAAAAGAAATCCTGGCTCAGACAAAGCAGAGGCTCAGACAAGGCAGACAGCATTACAATTTCAGATTTCAATCTATATTACAAACCTATGGTGATAAAGATAGCACTAAATAAAAATAGTACTAAAAACTACACATGCAGATCAAAGGAACAGAAGACAGAAATAACCCAAAGCATACTCAGTCATCTGAACTTTGACAGAAGGGCCATGTTAGCATTTTTAAACAAATGGTGGTGGGAAACTGGATACATGCATGCACGAGACTGAATCTAGACCTCTATCTATTGCCATGCAGAAAATAAAATCAAAATGAATAAAAAACCCAAATATTAAACATAAAAAACTTGTGGGACAATAAAACAGGCAAAATCATTACAGACATGGGCATAGGTAAAGACTTTCTGAAACAAAATCCCAGTTATAAAGGAAATAACATCAAGAATTAACAACTAAAATTACACCAAATCAAAAACTTCTGCATAGAAAAGGAAATAACCAACATAAGTAGAGACAACCTAGACAATGGGAAAAAATTTGCCAGCTATTTCTCAGATGGAGGACTAATACCTGGAATATAAAAAGAACTCAGAAGAATCAGACCCTCCAGAATAGATAATCCAATAATCAATGGGCAACTGAAATGAACAGTTACTTCTCAGAAGTAGAGATGGCCAATAAATACATGAAAATATGCTCAACCTCTCTGGGCAGAAAAATGCAAATTAAAACAACACAGATTTCATTTTAAACCAGAAAGAATGGACTTCATCAAGAAATCTAACAAATGCTGGCAAACCTGGAGCATTGTTGGTAGGAATGTATTACAATGAGGAATCCTCAAAAAACTCAAAATAGAAATTCCATTCAACCTAGCTATTCCTTTCTGAGTATCTTCCTCAGAATTACAGACATTATAATACAGTGATTCATCCATTCCTATTCAAAGTGGCACAGTTCCTAACAGGCAAAACTTGGAAGCAGCATACATACCCATCAACAAATGAACGAATAAAGAAAAATGTGCTAATGTGCTATTTATATACAATGAAGCACTACTTTACCATTGAGAAAAGGGAAACTGAGGTCACCTGTAAAAGCTGGATGCACCTCAAGACCATAATGCTAAGTGAACTAAATAAGACACAAACTAGCAAAAGGATAGACAATAGGAAATAAAGAAATACTTGATAAACAGGGACATTTTGAGATGGAAGGAGTAATACTCTATTTTATATTAAAACAAAACAAAACATCTTTATCCAGTCTCCAGTTGATGGGCCTTTGGGCTTACTCGGTGATAAAGAATGATAAATTAGAGACACTTACCCTAAAACGGATATACCTTGAAGAATACTCATAAGTGAAACAAATAAAACACAGATGTGTAAACACCACATCCTTTCTCTAGCATGAGAAGTTGAAGGTATAAATGAGGTCTAGAAAGTATGATAGGGTATTGTGAAACAGGAAAAAAAAGTTCAAAGGAAAAGGGGTGGTAGGGAAAAGTAAAGAGGGTAAAAAAAAAAATTCAATGGTGAAAACAAAAATAAAATAGAAGCAAAATTTTTTGTATATAGGGGGCTAGGGGGCTTAGGGAGGGCAGGGGAATGGGAAAAAATGAGAATCAAGATACAGCATGTATAGGTACAAATTCTCAATGTTAAATGTAATCATGATATATATCTAAAATGTACCAATAAACTCAATTAAAATAATTTTTAAATTAAACTCAAAAAAGAGATGAAAGGAAAGGGGAAGGGAAGGGGAAGAAAAAGACGAGTTACTTATGTGTAACTATTCCTCACAATCAGTATAATCATTATGCACTATAAACATGTACCAATAAAAAAGAAAACAAATTTTATACACGCTTAAGAAATATTTTCTCAATTCAGTGTGCTTACTTATTGCTAAATGTTTTACTTTTTATTAGTCTTGAAACCAGTTAGCTGTAGGTAGAGGATGTAAACAAAAAGTATAAATTCATTTATATTCTTACTTACAGATATTGCTGGAGAAAGTGTTATATTTCCTATAGATACTTTTAATTCATCCAAAGAAGCCACTGTATGATGTGAGTTATTTGGAAGCACAGGCTTGATTTCTATTCTTATCTTCTTTGGTTCTTCATCTTCAGAGTCAGAATCACTAGATGAGTAGAAATGGTTCTCTTTGGTATGTGACTATCAGTTAAAGAATGTATAACTAGTGTATAACTAGTTTTCTACACATTTATTAAAAGGAATGAAATCTTTAAAGGTAAAACAGACTAAGTAAAAACAAAACTACTTTTGTTAGTAAATATCCAGTGAAACATAGTTACATTTTTTATAGCCAGTAAAAACCTGAAGAGGTTTTAAGTAACACATTATTGTGTTTAGCTATCTACTTACATGTCAACACAATCCCTAAGTATACACACATAACAAAAGGATATCATTCTGGTTTGCTTCTGGTTTAATACTATAGCCTTCTTCATCCACATCAGGAATGTTCTACGGGGAAAAAAATTTACTATAATAACAACTCCAATATAAAAAAACTACTATAGATTAGCAAAAAAATCTTAAATGTTATTGAACCAAATAATTTTTCAAATATCAATATGTTAAAATTGTTAGCATTGTGGAAAAATTTTTATCTTTTAGTTAATATCTTTAGTTAATTTATCTTTTAAATCACATTCTATGTTTCAGATGTCTGAAAAAAACCCTACAAAATGGAACAAGAGATACACAGTTATAATTTCAGGACAAAAAATTGCCAAGATGAATACAGATTCAGAGTTCTCAAAATCTATCATTTCTACTGAGAATCAGAGACAAGGTGAATTTAAAAAAATATTATCAAACTAAATATCCTCAAAGCTCTAAGAAGCTATATGAAAATATAAGGGATATAACCTCCCTTTAAAGCAGGTAAAAAGTCTGAATGAGCTACCTAGGAGTGCATCAATGTCCACACACATCTCATGAAGAGTCATCATATGCCTTCTTAGAGAAGATCTTCTTAATAGCAAAGATTTAAAAGGAAAGAGGGTGTAGGGGTAAGTAATGGGGGGGAGAATGTGACAGTAATAAAGAAAAAGGAAACAAAGATTATGTATATAAGGGGTGGGTTGTTGCAGGACGGGGGAAAGGGGAAAAAATGAGAATTAAGTCATATCATATTCTGGTACAAATTCTGAATGTTGAATGTGATGATGATGTGTATTCATAATGTACCAATAAAGATTTAAATTTTTAAAAATAAGTAAAAACTGAAACTCAATCATGTCAAGCTTCTAGATCCGAATACCACTTTCCATAACATGAAGTTGTAAAATATAATATACTACAGAAACGTGATCAGAAGAATCCTGATTAAAGTAAGCCACAAAACAAACCATCCAGTCTCTGCAATAAATAAAAATAGAAATAATGACCAGTATAAATACTGAAAGAGTACCTGAAAATAATCAGGGAGTGGTATTGTGATTACATTTTAGGGATATATGTGAAGTGTATTCAGAAGAAATTATATTATTTTAAAGTAAATAAATGGAAGGAAGAGAGTATAAGTATATGTCTTGCTTAACTTTAGAAGAAATTAAACAACTGAAGAGTAATCTAAACAGTGATGTTTGTCTAACAAGGGGATAATGAAGTACAAGAAACAAAGTAGAAAGAGACACTTCTCAGTATGCTTTTGTATTTTAAGTAAAGAATATTCCTTTTATGAAACACACATGTAAGTGTTTAGGGATAAAACATCATAATGTAGTGCCTTATACTAAAATAGATCAGAAAAAAATACATATATAAAAACACATATATACAGAAAAATATTCAAGTAAATGTAAAAAGCAAGGACAACTGTTCTTTGCACTAATTTATTCTTTCATCCTTATAAGCTGGAAATTATTTCCAAATAAATGTTTAAAAAATAAGACTGCCTCAGAATGTAAAAGTATTGCAGTCAAGTATGGATTAATTAACAATAACAATGAAGTTTTATCAAAATACTTTTTTCTTATTCCAAATACCCTACAAAAACACCAGCTAGTAGTCTTTCTTCCATTCAATTCAGTTTTGCTTTTCATAATTTCAATTATCTATGGCTAACTGCAGTCTAAAAATATAAACTGAAAATTCTAGAAATCAAAAGTTCATATACTTGAAATAACATTTATTACAGTATATTTTATTTTATTGTTAATCTCTTAATGTACCTAATTTATTAAACTATCATAGATATATATGTATACGTAGGAAAAAATATACATACATGTGAATATGCACAAGAAGAATCTTAGAATATGCATCTCTTAACAAAAGGGAACTACTGAATTTATCTCCTATAGATTCTATCTGGAATCTGGTAACTGACACTACTTTAAATATGCTAACAATGCACTATCTAACACCATTCAATAATTTAATATGACATCAAGCTGTTTTCTATGAAGCTGACTGCAGAGCTTTTGGGCTAATCTGATGATTACAACTATAAGGTCTGGTCAAAACATATAAACAACTACCTGAACGTACTTGAGACTGACCTAGACCAACCACTAAAGAGCTGTACCAAGTGATCAGCCAAAAACTACAAATAAACAAAATGAAAGTCTAAAAAAGGTTCAACCCATAAGAAGGCAATAAAATGAAATAAAAATGTTACAAGTGGGAGGGAGGTGGAAATGGTAGACTTAAACCATGACATAATTATAAACAGTCCAAATATATATATTCTTTATTAAGTAAAAAGATCCTACAAAGCAAAAGTTGAAAGACAACCTATACAATAGGAGAAAATATTTATAACTATTCACCCCCAAAAAAATTCATATTCAGAATATATAAGAGACTATAACAATTCAACAGCAAAAAAGCAAAAATATAATGGTTAATAAATGTAAGAAAAACTGCTCAACATCAATAATTATCAATGAAATGCAAATCAAAACCACAATGAAGTATCATTTCATGCCAGTTAGAATGGCCAAGTATTTGGACTCCCATGTTTACTGCAGCCTAGGTGTCCAAAAAAGACAAAAGGATAGAGAAAGCGTAATGGAATACTACTCTGCTATAAAAAGGGAACTCTTGTTATTTTAGCAATATGAACAAATTCAGAGACATATAAAGTGAAATAAGTCAGGCATAGAAACTAACAGATGTTCTTACTTATATGTTGAAGAAAAAAATGTCGCACTATATTCCATACATATGTTTGATTATTGTGTTGATTAAACAATAAAAATATAAATAATAAAACCATAATTATTAACAGCTAAAAGAAATAACAATAATGAGCCAGGGATTTAGCTCAGTGGTACCACACCTGCCATTTAAGTACAAGGTTGTGAGCTCCATTCCCTATACCACAATAAAATAAAAAATCAGTAATAAAATAAATCACAATAATAAATACTGAGACTGGCAGAATGAATATAAAATATGATCCAAGTATAGCCTGTCAATAAGAAATCATTTCAAATATGATGATATAGGTAGGCTGAAAGATGGACAGAAAAATATACATTAATAATAAATAGGCAGAAGTGGCTACCTTACTACTAAAGTAGGACTAAGAAAAAAATTAAGACAAAGACATCTACACCAAAACCTATGTTCATAGTGACTTTACCTTTATTAGTAGAAAAACTGTAAATGACTAAAATACCCTGTAGTAAGTGAATTTTAAACCAACCCTCACATATACATTACATGGGATACTACTCAGCAACAAAACAATCAACTCTCTACGTACTGAACACAACCTAGATGAATATAGAAAGAACTGTGCTAAGTTAAAAAAGGGAACCTCAAAATCGTATTATATGATTCTCTTTATAATGTTCCTGAGTTAGACAAATTTAATGAAATGGAGAAAAGGTCACTAATGACCAGAGGATGAAGATGAGGTAGAAAAAGGAAAAGTACCAGATAATAAAGCAACCAATATGAGGGATCTTTATGGTAATGGTTGTTTTGACAGAATTATGTCAATATCCTAGTTATGAAACTATAGTTTTGCAAGATGTCACCATCAGGCGAAAGGAATGATATGTACACCTACACTATTATACTATCCTATTTTTGTATTTTGTTAATCTATAATTATTTCCAAATAAAAAAGATTTTTATAACAATGACTCAAGGACACTTTTCCATGCTACAGCTATTCACAGAAACTTAATACTAGTAACATCTTCTATACAATCTTGTATATATCTTTATTCTATATTATAGCCCACTCTGCTAGAGTAAAATCAAACATGCTCTAAAGAAAAGAACAGGCAATTTCCTCTATCAATTTTTAAAAGCAGTCGTAGCGGTGGTGATTTTTTTAAAAATTACTAAAAAACAGCTCAAGAATCAACAAAATGTTTCATAATCTCTCTGTTTGGAACTGAGAATACTGGGCAAAAGAAAAAAAAAAGGCAATTTCCATTTCCTTGGTCAAACTTTGTAAGATGTAAGATATAGATACTGTGAAGATATGAGGTACTGTGAACACAGATGTAGCCATAAATTCCTAGCAGGGTACTACAGAGTCAAAAAGAATGTGTCTTATACTGGTACAAATCCCCATTATGGAGTGCAATCATGATATGTATATTTAATGTACCAATAAAGATAATTTAAAAAAAAATGTGTACTTCTTATTGGAGGTGATACTGCCAAATTATCTATAGAATACGGTACACATTTACATTACTACCAAAACTCTATCAAAATTATGATATGAAACTACAGTAGTTTCATTTTAATTTGTATCTATTTTTAAAAGTATTATAGTTATTTACCATTTCTATTTCTTTTTGTGAAAACTGCCTGTTTTTATTCTTATTAGGCATGTTTTATTCATTAGTATAAGGTAATTTTTTTAATGAAAGTAGCCCTTTGTAACATGTCTTGCAAAGTTTGTCTGTGATTCAAATCCTTTTATGTTTGATAGCAATTTAGTGAAATTACATGTTATGTGGTACACACCTGTAATCTCAGCACACAAGAAGCTGAGACAGAAGGATTACCATGAATTTGAGGCCAGCCAGAGCTACATAGTGAATTCATGGCTAGCTTGGACTACATTCACAAGACTATCTCAAATCCACCTACCTAAAAAAATTACATGGTGTATTTTACTATGTTCTTTTATGATGCATCTTTTCTCACATGTGTAAGAGAAAATGGTGTACTGTGCATTTTATGGGGTTCTTTTATGGTATTCTTTTTTCATGTGCGTATAAGAAAATGGCATATTTTTATTCCTAGGAGTCCTTATATGGTATATATTTTCTCATCTGTGTATGAGAAAATGGTTTATTATGTGTTGTGTTTAGCCCTTTCCTGTCCAGATAAATATGGTCTAGAGCTCAAAATTGCATAATAATTCATCACTATGGAATAGCACCAATAAGCTGAATTAAAAATATTTTAATTAAGCATATATAAAAGAAAACATGTAAAACACAAAGCAATAAGAAATTTCATTCAACGTTGTATTTTTCTAGGTAACTGTCTCAAAATGAAAAAGAACAGGGGCTGTAATTTAGTACTCTCTGAATTCAATCTCTGTTATCTTCCCTCTACCTGCAAAAGGAAAAATGATGAAATACAAAGAAAAACAAAATATTGCACAAAATATTTTTAGTTCTTTATTTTTGTATACTATTATACTATAAAAGGTCAAAACATTTTTATGCCAAAAAATAAATTAGGCAAGCAACAAAATAAGCAAGAGCCAGAGCATTTGAAATTCTTACACTTAATATGAGTAGAGTCTAATGAACAGTTTGAAAAATATGTTGTCTGTACATTATTTAAATCATCTGATAAATCTATGCTTCAACTTCATCTCTCCAAGGAGCTTCATCTGGTATCTTAATTTATATAAATAATTTAACCAGGCAAATAAACAAGTCTCCTTTAAAACAAAACACACAAAAATACTAAGCATGGTAATTCTTGCTATGATTTCTAAAATGAGATCCTCTTAAGAAAAACTCAAATGCATGAATAAAGATGAATTTTAATAAAGTAAGACTAAATTAATGAGTATGACACTTTAAAATAAAGTATGCAGGACCAGGGATTTAGCTCAGTTGCACCAAACCTGCCTGGCAACTGTAAGGTTCTGAGTTTGATCCTTAGAACCACAAAAAACAAATTAGTTAATAAAATAAAGTAAGGGCCGGGGAGTTAGCTCAGTGGTTCCGGCGCCTGTCTTGCAAGCGCAAGGACCTGGGTTCGATCCCCGGCAACCACATACAATACTGGGTGTGGAGACTCACGCCCAGCAGCAACCAGCACCACATACCACAGTGCCGGGCGTGGTGGCTCACGCCTGTCATCCCAGCACTCAGGAGGCAGAGGCAGGAGGATCGCTATGATGTGAGTTTGAGGCTGAGCTCAGGGCCAGCCTGAACCACAAAGTGAGACCCTGTCTCAAAAAATCTAAAATAAATAAATAAATAAATAAATAAATAAATAAATAAAATAAAGTAAAATATTCAGATTTGTTATCTGGCATACTTTTCAAGAAAGAGCATGCTGATATGGCACCATTCTAATTTTAAAAACAAAATGGCACTTCTGTAAAAGTAGTTAGAAGTACTAACAGGAAAGCATCTGACAATGTAAAATCAAAATACATCCTCAAACTGATTTTAATAGTTAATTTACAAAATAACATTAGCATTTTTCTTTGAGTAATTGTTTAACAAATACACTGTTTTTTTTTTTTTTCTAGTGGGAAAAAACCTTATTTAAATTGATGGTTTCAAGTTAACTCTACTTACAAGTGAATCTGCATCCGGGCATTCCCTATAAAAAAGAAATTATCAGAAACATTTGAGTATTAGGACTGTCTGCTAATTATATCATCTTTAAAGCACTGCTTTTATTTAAACTCCAAATGATTCAGTGAAATCAAATCATAAAGATAAGAATAACATAAGCCATAATCAAAGGAAAGCATTTCTACACTCATAATACCTGATAAAACACAGCTTGTAAGTACTCTAAGAACTATTTTCAAAATTCATTCTTTTTCATAATATAGTACTTGTACATCTTATCAAGGAACTTGTCAGCTCCCCAAGACTTTTCAGTGGCATTTTACTCTTTAAGTAAAAAAAGTGTATTTTAAGAAGATTCCCTTAAAGAAGAAAGCTTAGTTTTAAAAAACAAAAGCTATCTTTAAAGTGGCAAGTAATTTAAAAAGTTAACAGTGGGTACATTTATACAAAACGATATATAAAAATTTTAAATAAAAAAATTTAGACATTTCAGTTCCATCAAAGTACTTCCTGTAACTTAAAGTAAAACCTGTTTTTTTCTTAATAATGAATAGATTTCTACTTGGAATAACTTTCTAATCTAATATAAAATGTAGTTGAGAACTAGTATTCTATAACTTGACGGATGGAACAAATACTGAATTTCCACATAAGCTAGTAAAAACTATTATTTTAAATGTAAAACTGAAACACAAAGACCAAAGCATATAAAAGTAAGGCCACTGAGATCACAAGGAATAAGACTCAAAGGCATCTGGACCTCTGCCTTGAGACAATGCACAGAACACCAGAATCTTACACAAACAGATCACCTTTATCTGCCCAAAGACAAAGCACAAAACAGAAAAACCTATGAATTGTTTTATTAAAGGAAGACAGATTTAAAAATTAAAAAGCAAGATTACTACATTGCTCTTATCCAAACTGAAATATCAAATACAAGATAAATGCAAACCCTATTTGTTTTAAAATACACTTAAAATCCACTTTTAAAAAGTCAGGCATGGTAGCACGTGCTTAACATCCCAGCTTTTCAGGAGGCTGGGAAGAGAAGACTGAGCCAGGAGTCTGAAACCCTCCTCAGAAACATAAACTACAGCAAAACACTGTTTCAAAAGCAAAACAAAAAAAGACCAGGGAGGGAGTCAGTTTAAACTAGCAAATTTTAAAATACAGCTTCCTTACTGGTAGATGGGGAATAATATACATTGACACATGGTGAGGGGGCCTGTGTATGCTTTCAGAAAATATACCAAGGATGGCACAATAATAAATTAAATCCCAGAAAAGTCAAATTAATCAAGACGTTATAATTTTTTTTT
>PVIR01032470.1:0-18632 GCA_004026965.1 Petromus typicus
TGGTTGCTGCTGGGTGTGGGTCTCCACACCCAGTATTGTTATGTGGTTACCGGGGAATCGAACCCCGGCCCTTGCGCTTGCAAGACAGGCGCCGGAACCACTGAGCTAACTCCCCGGCCCTCTATAAGGAAAATCTTATCCCTAACCTTATATGACAAATGAGAAACCTGCCCCAGATCTCTAAAAATGTAAGTCTTGATCTGTGACTCAAACCCAGACAGCACAAGTAGAGTTTTGATCAAAGTATTTTAGAAAGATTGTTTCATTTAAAGAAAATTTCTCCCTCCCTACTCTTTTTTACACCTTTGAAATCCGGGTCTGTTATCTTCATTAGAAATTTCATTTTACATATCATGTCATGTCAAGAATCCCACGAGCAATATTTCTTTTCCAAGTCATTAGATATAGAAAGGTTATCATCAAGCACTGAGTGGGAGGAACAGGAAGAGCCGTTTCAGGGGAGGGGCTGGTGAAACCCCAGATGGCAGTGCGTGGCGCGAAGTCCGCGCTCATTACAAAGACTGAGGCCTTGAGGAGCAGGAGGGCCACTGAGGCGCAGACCCCACTCCGCTTTGAAGATGAGATCTTGTGCAGCGTTTCAACCTCAGTACTCCCCTAAAAAGGGGACACGGATGAAAAAGAGAACAAGACAAATTAGCAGTATTTTCAAAAGAAGTTAAATATGTTAAGTGGCAAAGTGTCGTAGGGAACGTGTGTTAAAACCCAGCTTGGGTGCTGCTATTGGTGAAACCATCTGCAAAGAATATTCTGTTCCCCAATTTTGTTCCAATTAGAGGACATGTCGGAGTTAAATGGATATGAGCTTTCTCAGCATTACTTAACGGAAGCATTGGGCCAAGATTTCTTTGAACAACAACAAAAAAAATGATTTTGTATCCTGCTGCAAAAAATTGTCCTTAGTCTGATATACATCAGTACTACTGATGTATATTGTATAAGGACACTACTACTGTATATTGTATAAGGATAATATAAACAATTCCAATAGATTACCAATTTCACCTGTATTTTCAGGAGCTCTCCTATCTTTATCTCATTTCCACTCTTTGATCCTGGGAAAAGAAAGCAATGGCTAGGTGGCATCATACAGATATTTATGTCTAATGTCAGTATCAGACTTGGAGATGTATTTCGCTTTGAGAAATGCAATATAATAATTGCTGGTTCTCTGTACTCATAGAGAGGATAGAAAGATTACACATAATCCCTGAATGTTATACAAATATCAAGGCATTCATTAATTAAATAATGAATGATACAATGTATATAAATCTTTACTATGATTCCTCCAATAACATAGCTATTCAATAAATTTAACTGTAATAATGTATGTTAATGCAGGAATGAAATAGCTTTATTATGTTTGTTACTCACTGCTCATGATATCCTACTTTAGATTATGAGTCACTGGGACAGAAGATTTTTTACCTGGGGCTTGTCATCGTTCTGAGACAGTGTACAGAATTGGAGGTCTCTGTTGTTTCCTGAATTCAGGGACTGAAATTTTCATTAGATATTCAAAGGGGGTCTTCTTCTGAACAGGTAAGAACTACAGGAATTATTTTCTTTAATGATAATTTTTTTCATAACTCCTATGGGAAGCTAAATTTTGCTTCTCAAATTTTTTTAAAAAATCACCTTTTAGAGTTGGTTTGATTACAAGAGGAGGACTACCAGAAATGGATAATCTAGCCCCAAAATCTTTTTCTTTTTTGGAAAAAAAGCTTTATTAATATTTGAAAAATCTGTCATCTGTGTTAAAATAACTTTCAATATTTCCTTTGAATTCAACTGTAAATCTGTCCTTCAACCTCTTTTTTTTTATATTTCAAGGTAATGATGCAATGACATAAAACACAACAGTACATATACTCCAACAAAATGTTTTATATGTAGTTATAGTACTTTCCTCTTTTATATTTACCAAGTCATTTCTAATTACAAAGTGTAGTGACTCTGAAATTATGTTTGAATTTTCTCAGTTTACATACATGCACAAAGTTTCATTTTTTAAATTTTCTTTGGTTATGCAGCCCAGGGAAAACTTATGACTGTGCACATGCTAGGCAAGCACTCAACCACTGAGCTCCATCCCTAGGTATAAGTTTTAAAACAACTATGTCTATGGACTCCATAAACAGGACTTAATGAATGGCTTGAGAAAAATATAAAGATATTGAAAAGTAATAAACAAATACATGAATCAAAATGGTAAAATGTGATATATTGTTTAATATGTGTAACAACATGAACAACGAATAGTTCACATTTATATATAATTTACATTTAGTTTTGCCTTTATACTCATTTTGCAGATTGATCAAATGTAGTTTATAGAAGTTTACTAAATTACTCAAGACCACATAAATGTTATTGGATTTTAATTTGAGTCACTGTCTGAATTGCTCTAAAAATTGTACCATATCAGGAGATGCTTTCAAATTCTCTCTCCTCATCTACAGCCATGCTAGAGTCAGTACTTTAACAATGGGGCGAGAACAAGGAAAATGAGAGATAAACAACCAAAAGGCCCTTCGAAGCAACTAAATCCTACAAAAGGTGAATACTAAGAATTGGAGTTATCGATGCACTTCATGTGCTTTTCTCTTAACTTCAGCCCCTTAAAGCTTTCAGATGGCACATCTGAGATCTCCTCGCTCTGATGAAACAACCACAAAAAGTCTAAGGTTCCTTTCTGGTCCCCTGTCTGGGTCAGCAATAGGAAGAGTTGCTCTTGGAATGCCAAGGCATCGGCATCACAAATGAGAGAAGGTAACAGAGATCTGTGCTCGGAGAAACTTCTCTAGAAGATGGAATTCTCATGTACCCTCTACTAGTTTGCTATGTAACGGCAGTAAAAGTTGGCTTCTTCTAGTAAAGGGAACAGATGTAGTCTGGAGAAACATGCAGAGCAGATGTGCTGAACAAATTTTTGATTTAAATAATAACTTATCTGACCATAAGTTATATTAAATCATGCAGTGAGTGTTTAACATCGTTCTTTCACCAACACAGAAAGAACATTTATATAATCACTAAAGCAGACAGATCATCAAATGAGAACATAACTCTCTCATCTTTACTTGTTTTTGAGACAACTGAATGCCAAGTAAAGATTCCCATGCCTTGTGTGGTGGGAATGTTTTCCTGCTGCCAAGGCATGCACCTTCGGAATGCCAGGTGTGCCTACCTCGGGGCCATGTGGGTTTTGAAGACAGGTGGTAAAGGACTATCTGGTCCATGAGCACAAGACTTGCAATGCCTAGAAAGACTAGATGTTTAAACCAGGGGCCCTAGATGAGGCTCGTGAGAAGCCACACTATCTGGATCTTTGATGCTGAAATTGATGTCGCTGATGTAGACCCTCCAGGGTGAAGTGAAGGAGTAGGGCTGCCTTCTCTGGTAAGAACAGTGAGCATACAATGTTTCCAGGGGCCCATGAAAATGTTTGACTCTCCGACTATGTTTAAACGGGTGAGTCTAATTTAGGATATTGGGTAGTTGCAGAATACTAAGTAAATTTTTGACAAACTGTTTTTAGCCTACAAAGTGTATAACAGGATGCAATGTTACTGTGAGTGAAGGAGCACCTGAGCACAAATACCACCTTTATCACTAATTACATTGGTCACATAGGAAGCATGGACATGATTTCCAACCATTCTAAAACCTTAGTTTCTCCCTATGTTGAAAACAGGAAACAAAGATAAAATATTACCTGCTGTCAAGGCTGTGGTGAGTATTAAATAAGATGATAAAGGAAAACAATTAAGTCAACAAAGTTTTATAAATATTGTATTACTACTTCTACTGCTGGTTCTGCTGCTGTTGCTGCTATTATCTTCTCTTGTTTCTTCTTTCAAAGAAGAAAACTCATTGCAGGAAATTAATAACCCACTATGGTATAGAACACTCCACTACAGAACAGACTATAATACTGGAAAAATAAATCCCATCTTTCTGGTAAATTGAAGTAGGCAAGGTAGCTAAGAAGCAATATACATACACACACACACACATACACACACACACACACACTTATTTATATGAAATAGATATTATAATTTGTAAACTGAAATAATTTATTAAATAAGTTTTGATATATTGATGGATTTTGTTCTCTTATTATGGACATTTGCTAAGATATTAGGCAATTGTCATTTTAAATTTCCTTTACAATCATTCTCTGTGGTGTTAGAAGGGTACAAAAATAAACGAAGGATTTATACACCACTTTCAAATGTTATAATTGGAATCACACATCATTTAGTAACTGAGCATCTAAAAGACTAATTTTTAAAAAGTAACAAATGCCAGTTTTTAATGTATAGCTAAACACTAACAAATCCCTTTTAAATGCTATTTTCTCTTTCCTTGGTTTTTGCCTTTGTGAATTATAATCCCTTTTAAGTTGAAAACTGGCCCTAGCAAACAGACCCAAAGAACATAGCCTCTTAGGCTTCTTATGTGCCCTTTCTTCAGATTTTATTCATGGCTCTCTTCTAGTAAAACAATTGGGAACAAAATGTCTATGTGAGCATAGATCATCTGCACAAATCAAGTTCTATGGATGTTATATTGTTATCCCCTGTCAAAGTTTTTTTGATTTGGAAAGGGGAATTCAAAGAAGTATTTCCCCATATGTATTTTAATTTCCTTAGAACATAAATATATTTTATTAATTCCTAAATATGACATTTCCCAGGCACAACAACAGTTTATTTATTACTTTCTAAAACTTTCTTCCCAACAGCAAAACAGTATATTACGCATGGGTAAATCAAAATGAAATAACAGTCTAAGTATGCTCTATGATGTTGTTACATTTCATGATGAACATGGTTGTTATAATTGAATGCATATTTGTGATCATAATAATTGCATTAAACTGAAATGATGGCAAAGTATGGGGTAAAATAAATCTGTCAAAATAGTCCCATTGGCTAGAAATGATTAAAATCACAGGGATTTTAAAAAAGTTTTCAAATGTATAATATTGAAGGTGTACATTTAAATTATTCACATTTTTAGTAAAATCTACAGGAGAGTACAAAAGCAGGGACTCTTCTGGGTCTAAAACAGTGGTTCTCAACTGGGGCTGTCTTTGTTCTTCAGGGCACACGGGGAGCATATGAGGACACACTCGGTTGTCATGACTTGGGCATAAGATCTGTTAGTGGAACCATTTAGTGGATAGAGACCAAGGATGATTCAAAACACTCTACAGGACACAAGACAACTTCCCAAAGTGAAGAATTATTCAGCTCCGAATGACAGTGGTGGTCAGGTTGCGATCTGGTCCCAACTAGCTACTTCTCTGTCAGGTAAATTAGCCCTTTCTCCCCCACCTCTAACAGCTAAACGAAGAGGAGGTTTCAGGGCCACATACATTTTCCAATTGACACAATAATAATTGGAATATATATATTAAACAAATTCAAATAGGTGCTTAATTATGCCTGATAATATAGGTTCTATAAAATATCTAACAACTTTATTATTGACCAAAAAGTCATAGTAATTAATTTTTAATTGAATAATATGCTTTATATTTGAGTTCTATTTCCTGCTGCCTTTTTGTAAGATGTTGAAGTAAATTGATGCTCAAAAGGTAGAAGAACAGAGGAAGGGAACATGAAGTGGGTCTGTACAATTAGCAATTGAATTCCATCTCCCTGTCTTGGCTATTAATTGCCGTTTACGTTTGGTATGGTCTGAATGTCCCCCCAGACACATTTGTTAGAATTTAATCTATGTTGCAATAGTATTAAGAGATAGGGCCTTTGAGGATGTGAATAAATCACAAGGTTTTGCCACACCTGTGTGGATTAGTGCCTTTAAAAAGGATTGAAGGGAACTATCCTCACGTCTCTTTTTCTCTTTGGTTCTCCCTGCATGTATGGTCACAGTTTGTTCTCTTTTTTGCCCCTCCACAGGGCAGAATTTAAAGATTTATGGAAGCAACCCTTATCAGATACCAAATGCCAGTGACTTCATTTGTACTAAAGCTTCCAGACCTGTGAAAAAATAAATTTTGTTCTTGATAAATTATCCTATCTTAGGTATTTTGTGATAGGAGCATGCATGGACTAAAATAATGTTTACTGATAATTTAATAATGGAGTCAACCACCCAAAATTTAATTTAAAATATAGAGAGATATTGTAATTTTCCCTTTCATTAAAAACTAGAACATGAGTAAGTTTAATGTATTTCCTTTCAGCCTTACACGTACAGGTTTTAGGGGATTCACATAAAAGAGCCTACCATTTCATCCACAATAGTTCCATTCTGACCCTTGCCTTGCCATGAAGGCACAGTGATTATTGACAGAGAAGAAAAAAAAAAAAAAAGAAGGACTTGCAAAAACAGCATTTTAGAGCTTTCTGAAATGGATTTAAACTACCCGAGAATTGATGGGGCATTAGAGATTTTATTCTTTGAGCCTTACATCAGAACTTTTGTCATGCAGGCAGCTTGTGGTGAAACCAAGTGGAATCATTAGGTCCCACTGAGTTGAAGCATCAAAAAATTAAAATAAAAATCAAAAAAAAAAAAGAGAGAAAAGTCTCTGAATTCCAGTTTTAGCTGGAGTACAAGGTAAAGAAGTCCTATCTCTGCTGTTACTCTCTTCCAGTTCATGACTCTGATGGAGCCTAGTTAAGCGTTTCCAGAAATCTGTATTATTCATGACAAGCTTCTCTGTTCACTCATTTGAAGTTTTTAAAAGAAAAGTTAGTGCTTATTAGACTCTGTTCCATGTTTAAAAAAAAAAAACGTAGCACATACTGTACGACCACACATAAACTTTAAATTAAGGCCTTCTGGAAATTATTCTTTAAATGACTGAAATACTTTTCTACAATCATCTGTAGGATTTATTCCAGAAGCAATAGCTAAGATTTTTTCTTTCTATTTTAGCAGATTGCTAATATAATGTATTCTCTAAGTTATTACATAGTAATTAATTTATTAAAGATCAATATATTTGGGAAGAGAAGCATGTATTAGAATATAACAACAGATGTTTCCTCACTAATAATTTTTCTTACTTTACTGAGGTACAGTTAATAAGGAACTATATCAAAATGTGCATAGATATTTTATATTTTATAAAAATTTAAATACAGTAAATTACAGAAATCTGAAGTGCACCATTAAATTTTTATATGCTTAAATACTATTTCATTTTATATATATATAAACACCACCAAATCTAGAGGGAGAACATTTATTTATTTATTTATTTTTGAGACAGGGTCTCGCTTTGTAGTTCAGGCTGGCCCTGAGCTCAGCCTCAAACTCACATCACAGCAATCCTCCTGCCTCTGCCTCCTGAGTGCTGGGATTACAGGCGTGAGCCACCACGCCCAGCACTGTGGTATGTGGTACTGATTGCTGCTGAGCGTGAGTCTCCACGCCCAGTACTATATGTGGTTACCGAGGATCGAACTTGGGTCCTTGTGCTTGCAAGACAGGCGCTGGAACCACTGAGCTAAATCCCCAGCACAAGAACATTTATTTATAAAGCTCTCTCACACATAGAATGCCTCACACCTTCTAGGAAATCACTATTCTGAATCTCGTCAACATTGTTTTGCCTGTTCGTGTAAATGCAATATAGTATGTTCTTTATGTCTGACTTCTATCAATATAAATATGCAAAATTTTTCCATGGCATGTGCATAGTAATATCATTTATTTTTAAGTATCTCAATAGTACTCTGTTGTATTTCTCTTCTTATTGAATTGCTTCCAACTTTCAGCTATTATGAATAAAAATCATGTGGAGTTTTTTTATATGCATTTTGATGGACATACGACTTCATTTGTCATGGGTATATACTTAGCTTATCCTATAACCTAATGAGGTATCTATAGAATTACATTTAGTAAATACAAACAAAATTTCCCAAAGCCATCAAATATTTCATCATCAGTGTGGGAGAGACAAATTACCCTACCAAAACTTGTAAAAACATTTTGTATAGGATTAGTTCTACATACACAAACACACAAATACTTATAAAAAACAAACCTTCCTCTAGGTTTTTGTTCATTTTTTAAAACATTTTTGGCATGGCTGTATTACTTGTTTTCCAATTTGGAAAACGATTGACCACTCAAATAAATGAAATGGCTGAAATGTGGAAACTAGAAGTGGAAACATATTTTGAACTTTTCTCCAAATTCTAGCCCAATGTTTCTTTTATAAAACCAGTATTAATGTCTATTGCATGAAGTACACCAAATAAACGTGGAAATGTAGCACATTGTGTGCATTCTCCTTTTGAAGAGCCAAATATCAGGAAGCATTACAGTAAAAGTCATCATTAGCTGTAACCCATTATTTTGCAAATCTATTTGCCCATGGAACCCCATTCTGCTGTATCTTTTAAAAGTATACTTGATACCTTCAAAATGATCGTTCTATCTTGTTTTAGACCTTTTCTTTTAGTAGTAATTCATAAATAAGAGATGCATAATTCTTTAGAAATAAAAACATCATAGATTCTTATGAAGTGATATGACTTTGGGGGGATAGACCAGAGAGTTGTGATCATGAAGGTGGGGTCAGGGTTATGATTTTTGGTCATTAAATTAAAATGTGAACACAGGGTACTCATGCTACACTCCAAGGCCCAGCTGGACATATTTCTCTTTAAGTAATCCTGTACACTTCAAAGCATCCAGTAGCCTATTTATCCTTTTGTCATGAGTTGAGTTTCTTTGCAATTATACTTGTTAATGGACTGGTACCCATTTCTACTTGTCTGGATTCAAATGAAGTGAAAGTACTTTTATGATACCAGATACTGTAGAAGACTATAGATACACTACTATAAAAAGGCAAAAACAGAGTACAAAGCCGCAAAACAAGACAAAAATATTGTGGTAACAGTCATGCCCCTCTGAAAGCACCAAGGCTGCAGGATGGTATGTATTACTCCAAGAAGAAAGTGCAGCATTGAGCAGTAATTAAGGTATGAAAAGTATATCTGTCTCATGCGAATTTAATTTCATCATTCCATATCCCTCTGTAAAAGATTTTCATAAATTTTCCTCTCATTCTTTCAAGCCAATTCCATTGAATCCAGTTTAAAATGTCAAAACTAGATTCAGGGACAAATCCAAGAAAAGCAGTACAATTTAAAAGAGAAATGTGAAAACAATTTCATAAGTAAGTATTAGTACTTAGACATTTTAACAACAGTAACCACAATAAATGCCCTGAACACAATACTTGCAGGGAATAGCTACCACACTATAAAGAAACCACTTGCAGTGAAGTGTTTGAGATGCCTTCGTAGTACTCATTTTTGCCATTTTGCAGAGACCACATTTTTAAATTTAAGAGTCTATGATTTCTTGTAACAATTTTTACTTGGCATTTCACCTGGATTAACAAACCATTTCCAATTCAACTCAAGTGCAAATATAGAATTCACTTACCTGCACAAAACCACAAGCTTTGAAATCCTCAAAGAAAGGCAGGCTTGGGCGGTCTTCTCTGTAAATGGAGAGTTTGTACATGATCAAGGTCTCACCCTCTGTTAGCGATACATCCACTACCAGCACCGAGATTTTGTTCATTCCCAAACCTAGAGGGTATTTGGCAGAGCTAAGTGTGGGATAAAGAAAGAATAGGGAGAGAATGAATATGAATGAGTAACATTTATTCAACTCATACTAATTCAAACATCAGCAATTATTTATTTGTAAAAAATAGGCAAAATCTGTTCCATTTCATATGGAATTTTGTAATGAAATAATACATATAAAACTATGACTGGTGTCTAGCGTGTGTTAGATTTCCAATAAATGTTGGCCTCTTTAAAATTCATTAGACTTCTCAGAGACTAAGGAAATATCATACCAAATGCATACATATATAAAAGGACAGTTCCTCATATAAATCTATAGATCAATAGTTTTGTAAATAGCCCTATAAAAACATTTATAACAATTAAAATAATAAACAAATGATACACTGTTCATCAATTATAGGGTAGTCTCCTGAATTTGTACAGAATAAAAATTATAAAAATATTAGACCTCTGTTTCATTGTACTGTGTTATAGCTAACAAACTGAAAGTCAAGCTATGTCCTCCATTAATTAAAGGAAAAGAAATTAATATTAATTACCCACTTGTCAGTGTCATAGACCTCACTTAGTTATATAAGTACTATACAAAAACTATGATGGTTGGCCAAGGATATAGTTTTGTGCTTCCAGCACCTGCCTTGCAAGTGCAAGGTCCCGGGTTCAATCCCTGAAACCACATATCACAATGCTGGGTGTGGTGTCTCACACCTGTAATCCCAGCACTTGAGAGGCAGAGGAAGGAGGACTGCTGTGAGTTTGAGGCTCACTTTGGCTACATAGTGGGTTCAGGGCCAGTCTAAACCACAAAGCAAGACCCTGTCTTAAAAAAGCAAAAAAACAAAACAAAAACAAAACTATGATGGTTCCTATTGCAAATATAGAAATCATTGCATAGCATTTTTAAACAAGCTGTTCACAATTACAAAATTTGGGCCACAGACTGGTGACTTGGATTCTTTTTTATTTCTACTGTGGGGATCATAACAACATTTTTATCACATAGTTGTGGATACATCAGTGTGTCACATCCACATTTATTCTTTAGAATATTTCTATTGATTATTAATTTTAATTTTATGAATATTTTATATTAAGCAATGAGTGCTTAACATGAAAAATATCAGAAAAATAAAGTATTTCATTTTTAGTCTTTTTTGAGTGTTTATAAAAAAGCATCAAAATTTTTAATGTCAACAGCTTTTTGGTACACAAAGTCTAAAAAAGATCATTAGGTATAAAAAACTATGTGAACTATGATGGAAATATCAATGGCATTCTACAGAAAAAATAATTTTTACTTCAATAATCGTAATTAAAGCAGTTTTCACACATGAGAATAGCACACTCCGTACAGACATAGTGCTCATACTGACATCATATGTGTTTTGCTCTTCTGGCCATCTTGCAGGACACAATACACATTTCTCTGATAGATTTTTTCAGAGGATTCTTACTATATGATGCATAGTTACCAATAACATAGAATATCAATGAAAGTGTTACATTCTTAATATGTATTTAGAATGAACATCTACATTTTCACAAGAGCTTTTACTTCCTTACAAACCTAAAAGATAACACTAGAAATAATAACCTATGTGAACTATGATGAAAATGCCAATAGTACTCTTTAATAAAAATCATTTTTGCTTCAATTGTCACACATAAAGCAGTCTTCATATGTGAAAATTGCATGCTCCAAACATAAGTATCACTTATACTGATATGTTTTGCTTTCCTGTAGGACACAGTTGACACCTTTTTTATTTTCCTGGTCTTGTAGAAGGTCTTTGGGATTCTGCACCTGCCTATTCATCTCTCAGCTCACCAGCTGGCTCTATAACTTTTTGCATAGTTCCCTAGGCAGAAATATTTTGATATTTTTCTGCAGTAAATGATTTCTTCTGAGTTCCAGGCCCAGTCCTCTAAGAAAATTTCTCCATGTATTTTTCACTTGTTATTTTCTTTGTAAACTGTAAAGCTATTTATGGCACACGTGTAGGATTAAATAAAACACAAATATTGGCCAATGCTTTGTGTTTTCCGTGACAATAGTTGCTGTGTAACTCACCAACAACATCTACTCTGCCTTTGGCTTTATTGTAGAAAATTATCATCTTAGGCTCCTATTTTGTCAAGGTTTCCTTATTAATATGTCCATCATGGTACAATGTTGATGTTAGCAGTACCACTTTATTTTTCCTGGCCATATATGAGGCCAGCGTCTTTCTGAAATCTAAAGATTGTACTGTACCATTATCTGTTTTGAAATCGCAATATTTCATTTGGAATTTCTGCTTTGTTTCTGAATGTCATTCCTATGCTGGTCAACTTGTGCTTTGTTAGCAAATGTAACATTGAATGAAAACTGGTAAATCAATTGTCAAATGTCACATTCTGAATAGTTTGGGAGATGGGAGCAACAAGTCTGTTCATGGCATCATTCACTTTATTACTATAAGAACTTGCTGGCTGAGCTTCAAGATAAAATCCTAAATGGAAAACATAAGTCTTCATATCCATAAGGTCATAAATTTTTATGCCATATTTTAAAGAAGTTTTTGGGGGCATATAATTCTTGAAGCTAAAGCAGCCATCAATAGCCATGACATTCATTAATAGTCATGTATTCAGGTGGTGTACAAATTGCTTAGCACAAATCTATCAAACAATGATCAGACAGCAGCCAATTTATGAGTTCTTCTTCTTTCTTGGTGAGGGGTTTTGTCATCAAACTTCAGGCAATTTTGGGGTTTTTTTTAAATTTTTTAATTTTTATTGGTACATTACATATACACATCATGATTGCACTCCATAATGGGGATTTGTACCAGTATAAGACACAACTTAATTCTCATTTTTTCCCATAGCCTTACCAACCCTACTGCCCCCCATATACATAAAATGTTTCCTTACTTTTTTGTTACAATCTCAACATTTTTCCCCTTCTTCTTATTTTACATTGAGCAATTTCTATTTCACAATCTATAACATACAATTCTAGGACTCATTTACATCTTTATTTTCTCATACCAGAGAAAAGATGTGATATGAACCTATCTGTGCCCTACTTATTTCACTTATGAGGATATCCTCAAGGTATGTCCATTTAAGTAGAAATGATTCAAACTTATCATTTTTTATGGCAGAGTAATATTTCATTCTGTAGAATAACCACAGCTTTTTTATCCAGTCTCCAGTGGATGGACACTTGGGTTGTTTCCAAGATGTGGCAATCACAAACTGGGCTGCTATAAACATGGGTGCACATATGTCACTGTGATATGAGTCTTTTAATTCTTGTGTGTATATACCTAGCAGGGGGCAATTTTGAAGGAAAACAAATCACCTTAGTGTCGTTGTTTTTCTATGAATCTCAACCTCACATCAAAGATTTTCCATGAGTCAATTAACATTCCTGTAATTATCATGAGAAAGCCCTACAAAGTACAGTAGATATATGAATAATTTCAGTTCAGCTAGTGACTTGTCATAATAAATACTTTTCTGAGTGAGTATGATTATTGGTATATTCAGAATATTTTACTTTTATTTCAGCTTTTCTGTATTTTACATCTTGTAGCATTTTGTATTACAATTTCCAACACTGAATGGAAACACAGACATTCGCTCCAATAGATTTCACTTTTGCTAAGAGCCTCAAATTTTTACAGATTAGTTATAACATTGAATAGTTCCATCTAGTTTGCATGAAACATATTCACTAAGCAAATATACACTAACATTGCCCTATTCTCTGTCATCTGAATCAAGGAAGTCTGCAGTCCTTATGTCTGTATCAGTTGACTTTTGCTCCATTTCACTGTCATAAGAACTTTGGCTCATATGCCAAAATCAAAGTCATCACCATCATCATCATCCATTCATACCGCTCTTTGATGAGAAGAGTGTATTTTATCATAACGGACCATTTTCATCATTGGGGAATCTGATGATTCATTTTTGATCTCCTTTAACACTTGCATGTTTTTTCATGTGCCATGTACTTAACAGCTACTTCTACCAGAAAAATCAAAAGAAAACTTTTTTAAAAAACAAAGTAATGTGGGTATTTTATACCCTCTGTGATGCTCAGATAAACATACATAAAACATATTAGAGGGAGCATATAATGTGGCTGCAAATCACAGTTCAACATTTTTTCATAAGTGTACACACCTGGCTATTCATTGTACCAAGTGGATAAACACAAAGACTTCCTGTATCTCTCAGAAAAAGGCACTGCAGTATAGAGCTGGTTACTATTACTCTAATGTAAAAGTTTACAGTATAAAAGTAAGGGATGGATTTTTGAAAATCAGTGTTATGCTCATTGGGCTAGTAGACTCTCTGCCTGACAGAAAGGCCATATGCATTTCTTTCTCTACAAGAAGGAAGTAACAGATATTTTCTTCACTATGGACACAGTATACAATAAATTTCTACCTTTGTTCAAAGAATTGGCGATTTTCAAAGCATCTATTAAAAAAAAATCCCTGAAGGAGTAAGGAATTAGCAATCTTGGTGTAAAAATAATCACCAACATGTTTAAGTAATGTATCACCAACTATTGAAAGAGCAATCTTGAGAAAGAAGGATTGAACTGTTCAGCACTGCAATAGATTAATTTCAACAGTCTGAAAACATGGAGATTACAAAAAAGACATACCCTTAATGGGTAGGTAGGACAAGCTACCCTTAAAGGTGTCTAGGATAAGATCCTCTCCTGCTACAACAGGCCACAAAGCTTAGTTACAGATTGTTGATAAAACAATGGAGAACCAATGTTTTTGTTTTAAAAAAACACATAATAGCTAAAATGTGGAGGATTTTCCATCCTGGCTATATTTCCAGATACCTCTATGGCTCAGCTTTCTTGGCCTACTTTCCACAGCTATATCAAGTATCCACTTCCCAATGAGCTATCTCACTGATCCCTAGCTTTTGTCTCATACCTGGGTCCCTCCCGCTCCTGCAGATGCACCCGGCACTGACACTTAGAGGTCTTCGCTCCAACTGACACCATCACCACATCAAATGGGACTTCTGAGTAATAATCTCTGATATTTGGATCAAATTCAGGATTGAGGTCCAAATGTGGGTGTGTAAAGATCTGCGTGAGATGACAAAGTGTGTCTTTATCTGATAAAAAAACAAAAACAACAAAGAAAACTGTGAAATGTATAAATTTTTAAAAATCATGTAATTATTAGAGTGTTTTTTCCCTAAATTCTTTGAACAATTTCAGTAATTACCACTGACTGTCCACTCAGCACCTTGGTCAGGATTGGTTTATGGCTCCAGCTGGATTTTCAAATTATCAAATATTGTAGAATTTACACATAGCAGCTGTTTTGACTGCTATATTGTGTTCTACAGATGGCTTTTTCTCCCCTTTGCGTTGAAAACTCAAAGGCTCAGAAGGTTGTGAAAGTGTCTCTCCTGCGAGTTGATGTATGTGTTATCTATGGCATGTATCAAGTAACTGTGGAAATGGGGGCAATACTCTCTGTGGGGCGGTGACAGAAGGGAACCAGCAGGCTATAAGGAAATTCTCTTCATAGAAAGCACCAGTAAACTGCCATTAGATTGATGTAGTAGTTTACACAGAATATAGTTGCATACCATTGATTGTAAGGCATTAAAGAAATCTTTTCTTTATAGTACACTTTTTTTAGTAGTGTATTGCTAAGAAAACAAAAATAGCTTTGGAGGCACATGTACTAACTAATGTAAATACTTGTCACAGCTTTGTAATCAGAGTTAATTAACTGAAGGACAAAGCAGTAGATTTTGCCCCTGAAAGTGAAAGAAGATGCATTTTAACTGAAAGGACATATTTGTATAAAGATTCACTGAGAGTTTTCTTACCTGCCATTTATAATTTTTATAGTTTAGATCTAAATTGCCCCCCAAACTCTTTTGTCAATGGAAGACAGCTGGTTCATGAGTGTTCTACACCTTCAGTGGACTCACCTGACCCTGAGTTCAGTAGCTGAATGTGCTATTGGGAGGTAGGCCCCTGGAGGTCTGACCCAGAAGAGCATATTCTTACACCCGGCCTCTCCCTTGTCTCTCTCCTACCTGCCATGGGCTGAGCATCTGTCCTCCACCATATCCTTGCACCACATCATTTCTGCCTTATAGCCAGCTGACCATAGACGAAAGCCATGAGCCAAAGCAAACCTCTCTCCCTCTAAACTATGCGTGTTAGGTAATACATTCCCGTGATGAGAAAGTGACTCATATAACACTTTTTATCTTTCTTTTTATATTTCACTTAGATAGGCACAACCTTCAGTGGGGCTCGCGCCCACTAGAAAACTGACCCTCAGTCCTATTCGAGATGAAATAAATGCGCAATTATTTTCTTAAACAGGATTTTGAAGAGCGTTATTTCTTGTTTCTTCAAACTCTCCACCTCTGGCTTGACCCCTGGATCCCGAGCCCTTCTCAGAAGCGGATTTACCCTGAAATCATCTTCAGCGGAATCCGCAGGGCTGCTGCTCACAGACACCTGGTGTTTCCTTGGCAGCTTTCCCAGACCAGCCCCAACTTGTCTCCGGCCAACTCACCTGAGATCTGTGAGTAACCTAGTGAGAGGGGTGGTGTGAGTGGGATGCTTCACCGATTTGGCAAGTGTATGTGCCGAAAGCTGTTCCAAGTTTTAGTTGTTTTTAAGGGATTTCTTTTAACCATAGGATTTTATTGCTTTCTTGAGGGATAATTGTAATTCGCATTAAACACAAAAACAACCTACAATCTTAAAGATAATCCTACCTGTTCTGACCCCTAATCGAATTTTTGTTAAATCTTAAACCATAAAAGTAAGAAGATTAATGAGGAAAATCCAGGTGATACCAAGTTTTTATCAACATAAAAAACATGAACATTGCCACAGACCTTATCTAACATGTTCACCTACCAGGTTGCCTAGAAACTGGAAAGAAATGAGATCATCCAATGTACCTCTCTCTTTCGTAAACTGGGAATGCAGTTGCCTGAGGAGGTGAAGTGTTTTTTGAAGGTGAGGCCTGGCACAGAGTGGATGATGCACCGTATCTATTCTAATTCTGTTCCCCATTTTCTCACTAGTCATTTCCGCCACTCTCTAGGCAATAGTGTCCTAGGAAAATACAGAATCATTCTTCTTCTGAGGATAGAAAGCAGAAGATACACAGAACAAACAGCATATGTATTGCCTGCTCTCTGCTCCCTGTTAACAGGATTTTATTTAAAGTGTTATTTTAACTGAAGACATTTGAGAATTCCATTAAATTCTGTTATTATATTATTTATCAGCTTCCCATGATTGTAGTGGTAGTGTTAAAACATTCTGAGTGAACTGATTTGTATTTCAGAAGATACATATTATTAAATTAGAATAACCTCCGTTACTAAACCTGAGCCCATTTATTTTATTTTTTTAACTTTAATGTTTTATTAGAAATGATTTTTTTCTCTGTACGACACTAAATTATCCAATCACATGGTTTAGCACCAGACATAGATAGATATAACTTTATTTAAAAGATATATATTCATCTAAAAAGCCTAGAAGTGTTATTTTTGTACCATACACTATTTCATATTAAGAAAATTCAGGTGTCCTGAATAAAGAAACTGAAGCCCTAACTCCCAGATCCAGCTCAGACATTTAAAGACCTTGCAATTTTGCAAAATTCCTTAGACTTTCTCGAAAGAATATTTGCAAGACCATTGTGGTAATACTAATCAGAGTGAAAAATTTATTTTTTAAATGTAAAGTTTATACAAACTATACGTACATATATTTATTATGACTTGGTAAAAAAACTCATGAATTTGAACAAAATAAATTGAAAATGGCTCAGAAACTTTCAACTATTATAAGAACAATTCTATTTAAATATTCTTGATTACAACAATCATCTAGCTAGAAAGAACTCATGTCGATCAGTGAGATCCCTTAAGATGAATGTATAAGGCTCATAAACCAAACTCCTCCCTTGAGGAACCTTCAGCATAAGGCTTTAGAACCTCTCTGAGCACACAAAACCACTTTAGAAGTCACTGTTAAACACAAATACAAGTGCTACTTCAGTCTCAAAAATAAATAACTTACATTCTTTTTTATGCAAAACTGACAGATACTGTTTCACCATAAATGCAATTTCTTAAAATGTGTTTAAAATTAGTAGCCTAAGGATATTCAATTATGATAAAGTGACCATTTTTTAAAAAGCAAGGCTGTGTCTGAACTTTTGATTATTAATTTTAGTCTCAACTCACCATTACTGCACTGTACATCCTTATTTTCATTCAGAATCTGTGGAACCACAGCTAAAAAAAGAAATATAAATTTAAAATAAAAACTTAAGATTTGAAGTTATTTTATCTTAAACAAAAAGGAATTTAGCAAAATACACTTTTTGCTATTTAGCTTCCATTACTCCTGTAAGCATATCTAAATAAACCTGAAAACTACAAAAAAGCCAAAGTTCTATGACTCAAAGTGCTAATGAATGATTATTTCATGTAGCAACATTTAGTAAGGAAGAAAATAAATGGCCTAAATGCCTTTCATTACCTGAAAGTAATCTACTGAAGTTTCCTCTATTCGTGTGATCTGAGAACTATAATTTCCCCAAAGTGCTACGATTTAGAAATTATATCTAGTTAGTTCCACTGCTTATCCTAATCTAACCAAATATCTATGTAGAAAACTAACAGACATTTTGGAACAAATTAATGAGCACAAATACCCAGACTTTTAAATAATTAATTTAAGGATAAGAATAATAGGCTAAAGAAAAGCAGACATGATACCCAGTTATCATTAATTCTTCATTACACCGCCTTCCTTATTCATTCTTTGGAACTAGTGGTCCTCAGACTCTAACACTCTTCGAATTCACCTGACAGGCTTGTTAAGGTGCAAGTTACTGGTCCTAATCCTCAGGTTCTTACTTAAGAGATCTTGAATCTCCTTTAACATTCAGGTAATGCTGTTGGTACTGGCCA
>PVIR01032471.1:0-18640 GCA_004026965.1 Petromus typicus
TGCCTAAGTCAATTAGCAATGGAAAAAGAAGGAAAACCTATAACTGCTATCTCCCGCTTCAGTCATCTCTGGGGTACAGGACCTCCCCTTCTTCATGACTCGACACACGGTGCCCTGCTTACCCTGCCAACCACATCTGCTGACTGTTTCTTACTCTGAAGTAACTATCAAAGTAAGTCAGTAAACTGAAGTGAATTTGTCCCTACACTGGAGTGATACAGGTCAATTTCCTTATGCTTTTAAATTCCCTTCATATTACTAAGTCATGCAGGCAACAAATTTACTGCTTTAAAACAATAAAGCTAATGAAGCCTTGTGGCATTAAATTAGACCCCAAACAAATTAAGACACAGAAGTTCAAATATAATAGCTATGACATTTTTATGAAGAGTTGCTCACTTCCCATCACCTTTAAAACACACATATGTGTGTCCATAAAACATGGAGAAGCTGCATCAAAATACTGTACTATCATTTAGTGTTTCTCCTAAAACAGGTTGATGGCCACATTGGCACCAAGCCCCTGTACTCAGGAAAACAGCCCTCCTGTCCTTAGCACAGCGCTTCACTGTGTGCTACAGCCACGGAGCGAGCTTCCTCCAGAGAAGGCGGAACCCACCACAGTGTAAAGGGAAGACACTGGAATGGCTGTGCACAGACAGCCCTCCTTAACTTAGCCACTCAGGCTCAAGCCAGCCAGTTCGTTAAGACTTCCAGATTTAACTCAAGCCCAACTTCTTCAAGAGATGACCTCTACATTAAACGATGCAAATAAAACAAAATTAATTTATCTTTAAAGACCGGTTTTATGTTAAAGCATAGAAAAGACTTCAAATTGATGTTTATCAAAATGTATTTACTTATTAAATAATGGGGAGAGGTGATACTTTAATTTTTAAGAGAATATTTTCATTTCTCATGTATACAATTCTGGCTGACATCCTGGATTTTTTTTTTTTCAGACAGAGTCTCACTTTTGTGGTTCAAACTGGCCCAGAGCTCAGCCTCAAACTCACACCACAGCAATCCTCCTGCCTCTGCCTCCCAAGTGCTGGGATTACAGGCGTGAGCCACCATGCCCAGCACTGTGGTATGTAGCATTGATCGCTGCTGGGTGTGAGTCTCCACACCCAGTATTGTATGTGGTTAACTGGGGATCGAACCCAGGTCCTTGCTCTTGCAAGACAGGTGCTGGAACCACTGAGCTAAATCCCCAGCTCCATCCTGGATTTCTTAGGTGCTCCTTTTTTTGTGTCTCTCTGTAGGTCATGCACAGTCTAACACAGCACTGCTCATCCACTACTGGTTATCTTGCTTTTCCCCCTGAAAGGTTATCCTGTGTCTCCTTCTCCAGTAAACCCATCATTTTTAGAGGTCAACATGATACACAAGAGTTCATGTGCTCTTTCTGAATATTTAAAGGACAGAAAATTTATTTTCAATTTAGACTTTAAAATTAAATTCTCCATGATGAGCTACAAACCCTACAAAAATTACAAACATCAGTTTTTTCTCCTCTATACTACCCAAATAAAAATATATACTTTCTCTATTTGTAAGGGACATTAAAAGAACAATTTACAAGTCAATTAACATAGTACCTATACTCAACAAATGGCATGACTATTTTGCTTGTCACACTCAATTACTAATGATAAATCAACAATGTCATGTACTTTTACTAATCAAAAATATTACTAAACTTTAAAACTATCATATTTTGAGAAAATAAGAGGAACTCAAACAATCTTGTTAATGTGAACACCAAAACCAGTAATGTGAAGCTCATCAGGTTTGTGTAAGTAAAAAATGAATACCTCAATTTGGCCCAGTAACTTCCATACCAACACATGCAAACTATGCAACTGAACCTCCATTCCAGTAGGAAAAGCTTTAATCACCTAACTTCATAGAATGAAAATGTTCCTGTTCAGCTCATACATATTATTAAGCTGTACATCACTATTCTTCTTGAGGAATATGCTAACTATCCAAGCTATTAGTATGCTGCCAGTGCTCAATGAAGCCTTCCACAATTAATTGGCTAAGAAATCTTATCCAAAAAAATAAAATTTAATGAATAAGTTCACATCAAAGTTCTGAGATACCTTGGATGAAGCTATATGATGCACATAACTTTTTTTTTAACTACCGCTTGTTTAGAATTGGTATCCCTTTTTTGTATGAAAATAGCATTTATACTTCACCTTTCCATAACCTCCTATAATGTATGATAAAATGAGTTCCTTTTAGATCAGATATCCAAAGGACACTGATTATTGCCACAAATAATTACTAAGCACCTAATATATCCTATGCTGAAAGATTAAAAAGAAAGAGCACTCAAAGAGAGATAAACAAGAATTTTTAGTCTCCTTGTCTCCTCAAAAATATTTAAATTCTCTATGAAGTACATCATATCCAGTTTAAATCCTCCACAATTCAAGTCTATTTTATGTACATGTGGTATATGTGTGCATATACATGTATGCATATTTGAGGATATGTGTGTATGTACCTCCTGTTTATCTCACTTATGTTTTCAGGAGGCAACATATCTAGTCAAAAACAAAAGAAAAAAAAAAAAAAAAGACCAATAAAACTTTGTAAACTCAAGCAAATCTATTACCTGTGTTACCCCTAAAATTTTCTATTCCAAACTGAAAGCAGCGCACCAGGTGCAGAAAAGGGTTTATTTCCTCAACAACTGTAATTCTGAAATGATTCTTAATTATTCTCTCACATAGTTTTACTTCCACTAATGAATATGTTTCAAAAGTTATTTTCAGCAATGTTCTTTCCTCCTCCCCTTACAAAGGTGATTTCCAGCCTCAAAAATGGATACACTTTTCTGAAACAAAAACTTAAACTACTCTTTCTCTGCTACATTTAGTAGAGAACTCAATACAAAAACAAGAGTCTATAATTAAAAACTCAAACAAAACACAGTTGCTACTGTAGTCAAAAACAGCAATTTCCAATTAATGTAATAAAACTCACCTGTTCATTTTTACAAAGCCACACACTGCTTCCCTTCAGTACAGTAAAAATTTTGGCTTTGTACCCTCTCAGTTCAAGATATCCGCACTTCTCTGGTGCCACAGCTGCTTGACACTGAGCAGTAAGGGATGGTGATTTCAGTGCATTTAGCAGTATGCTGATCCAGTCATTCCTCTCCTCTGAAAAGACAGGAAAACGTGTGAATCTACCCTCTAGCTGCACAGACGAAGAAACAACAAAAGGAATCTGCTTTCTGTGAAAGACAGAAATCACAAGTACTTTCTCATAAGCACAACCTAAATGCTATTGCAGTCAGTGACAACGACCCAGGTCTTTAAGAGAAAAGAAGTCACACTGCTCAGTTGTTCCAGCATCGGAGCCACTGCTTCCTCCTGGGAGCTGAAGAGAAATGCAAAGTCTTAAGCCACACTCCAGACCGGACAAATCAGATCCACTTTAAAAAATCAACTCCAGGTGACTTCTGTCTTTTTGAAGTCTGAGACACACTTTTTCAGGTGACTCACATGCTGGATTTTCTCTTTTACTAGAAGAAAGCAATATTGCTACACAATGATTAACAGATCATACGTGACAACACAGTTACTCAAATACCAAGGCAATCTCACCTTGTAAGCCTTCCTTGGAATTCACTCTCTCTTTCCATTCTCAACAGTAACAAAAGCATCTTAACTAGTAAATTAAACACGGTACTTTTCAGCTTCTTCCACAAAAGCAGAGTGACCTTCCACTATGTACAGCACACTGCATTAGGGGCCTATGAATGGTGTTTGTCACCAAAGAGCAGTCAAAGAAGTTAGTCCAGTTAGATTTGAACTCAATGTACCACAGAGTAGTATAAATGTCATACAAATGACATCAAATAACATATGAGTCAACTCAATTGAGGTGATTTCCTAAAGATCATTTAGCAGATTAATATTAAAACCTAGAAAACCAAATTTTTAACTCTTGCTCCACTTTTTTTTTTTGTATCATGAAATAAAGGAAATAACTGTGCATCTCAATAGGATGAAAAGCAACGTGAAAGACAAAGCTGGCTCTCGGAAGAGGGAAGAATGGAACAGGATGCTGAGCAAGGCCAACACAAAAACGAAGGCAAGAGGAATGCACATCTATTCAGTGACGAACTTGGTGAGTATTTTCTAATTTCGAACTCACAAAGGAAATAATGAGAAATATGGCTACAGAATATTCACTGCCTGTTTAAGGAATTTCATTCTTATTACAGAGGCAAAGGAAATACCTTTCAGCTTTATTAGCAAGTAAGTGACGGATTCAGGCCAACTTACTGATGAAAGGTGGGTCAAAGTGGAAGTTCAGAAACCAGAAAAGAGACAAAGTAGAAAGAAAATGGAAACAGGAGAATATATTAAGAGTAAAGATACTGAGTGAAATGAACACTAGCTAGCTAAAGAACTGAACGATGCTGCTGGATGTTCATTAAAAAATAAGTTACTCAGAATAACAGGTAGAGTGATATCATGAACTGGCCAGACAAAGCAGGTGGGAGGATTCACTTCATCAGAAGGATCACCGCAGGTTTTCAGTGCCGAGGGGCAAGGACCTGCACAGGAGGAGAGCAACAGGGAAACAAGAAGACACTGGGGCTTGGCCAAGTGATCAACAGAAAAGGAGACAGCCTCGAAGGACCACTGCACTTATGATGCTGGAAAATAAGGCAACAAGACAAATAGGGATAATTAAGAACAGGGATAATTAAGGTGAAGGAAAAATAAAAAAAAATAAAACAAGTGGGAAAGGAGAATCAAAGCCCAAACAAAAATAAAACATAGTGAATCCAGGTATATCCATATCCACTCAGATCCAGACTACAGTATGCTAGCATCCTACATTTTTAGTTAACAGCTACAGAATTCCACCTCACTTGTTATACTTCTGGTCACAAATTTCACACAAGATATTCCAACTAAGTAAATATACACAATTGTTTCTGATTCTGTAAACCTGTATAAATCAGTTTGATTTTAATGAACAAAGACAGTATTTGTGGCTTTCAATCACTGTTAGTAAATATCTCAATTTCTCAGATATCTGAAAGTGGCAATTGCTTTTGGGGGCTTATATATCATACAATAGTACAACAATGCATGGTTTCCTAGAATTATCTATCTCACAGGAGCCTGTGTTAGTCATACAAACAACAATGAAGAAGAGCAAGAACAAGAAATTAATGATAATATTCAGATTGTTCCCAACTACTTGTCAAATGAGAGAGAAATAATAAGTAGAAAATTAAAACACAACAGAATACAAGTGTCATTCGTCTTTAGCTGTGCAACCATAGACATGGAGGAATATATTCTGGTAAGTTACAACATTCTAAGCCAAATTATAACTCCCTCAGGTAAATGTCTTGGTTTACCTGATAGCTAGATGCTATCATGTAATATTGTTTGTCATACTAACAGTCAGTCATCCAGAGATTACCACCTGTGGCTTGCAAACCATCAAGAACATAATCTTACCAACTTTTAGTAGGATCTTCACCTTTGATGTGACTTTACAATTCCTGAATATTATCCATGATCAGCATTAGAAAATAAAGTATTGTATAACAAAGTTGTTGATCAAATCAATAACCACTCCTGTCGGGCTAGGGATTTAGGTCAAGCGGTACCACGCTTACCATGGAAGAACAAGGGCCAGAGTTTGATCCTCAAACTCTGTACCGCAAAAAATAAAATACACTCATTGCTACAAATATGTGGAAAATACAGAGATACAGAGTTGGTGATACACATTTGGGTACCCACCATGTCCCAAGACTTGTTCTGAATACCAGAAATGGAAAGTGAACAAGGCAGATCAAGACCTTACTCTGCTGGAATTTCCCCCCCAGCAAAGAGAGAAAGGCCATAAGAACTTATTTGGTAAACACATTACACATTGACAAATGCAATGGGATAAGATAAGCACCAGAAGAGAGATACAGAAAATGCTGTGTTACCCAGGGCTACAGGAAATGCCTCAGAAAAGGTTAAAAAAAAAGCCGACTGGGGAATAGAAGAGATAAACCAAGTTAGGAGAGTGGCTGGAGAAAGAACATTCCAGAATAAAGAAGGCAGCATGAGTCACCGGCCTTCAGGCAACAGAAGATTTGCATATTCAAGAAATAAGGGGCTCTGATAAGTTAAAGTTGTGAGGGATTGAGGACCTGAAAGAAAACCACAGAGACCAAAGCCTTATTGTACAGGAGGTAAGGATATCATAAGCAATTTATTCTCAGACAGGGAAAGACAACTTGGAAGTAGACTGATAAGATCTCACTTTCTTGCTAATAGACCATTCTCACAACTGTAGACACAGTAGGACCACTGTTGAAGAAGACAGGTGACAAACACAATTTCAAAAGGAGCAGTGACTTGCAGTGGTAGCAATGGAAGTGCTGAAAATTGGTCAATAGCTAGATATATGTTCAAAGTCAAACTGACCAGTTTTGCTAATGGACTGCATCTAAGACATGAAAGAAAGAATTCAACAAGGGAATCACAGTACATGGACTAAGCCCTGGGATCTTTCATTTATTTTGATAAAGATTACAGGGAAGGAATGTTTGTTGGAAAGGGTAGGAACAGGAATTTGGAATTTGAGAAGCTATTAGATCTTCAGGTTGAGATTTCAAGTAAGCAGTTGAGTACACAAATATGATTCTGTAGTAAAGAAAAAAAAAAAGGCCAAAGATGGAGATAAACATTTGGTATTTGTCAATTTAAACTCCCGATAAACATACTACTCCTCTTTCTGTGCTAAACTCTGATTTCGCGTCTTTATAGATGGACACAAACTTTAATTTAGCCTAAAGCTCATTAAGTACAATCTCCCAACTTCCACAAAATAATCAACCACTTGTACATGTGAGAAGAAAAAAGATCACTTAACAAAAAATGTAGTCTCTTTGAGGTTTATATATATATACATATATACATACATATACAGATGCTTGAAAACACACTTCTTTTAAGAATGCAACTATATTAAAAAAAAAAAAAGAAAGAAAGAAAACTAGGAGTGAAACTTATTCAGTAATTCCATGAGGATAAAGTTGGTTTCTATTTAAGCCAATGTTTCCATGGTTCCAAAAGCTAAAGACCAACAATTCTAACAGATAATAAATGTATACTAAGGTTCATATAAGACTTGTATTAAGTTGACATCACAAAAATGAACTGTATGCAACTGAAGGGTTACATGGTCCACTGTAAACATAACTTCTATACAAGTGTGGGTTTATACAATCTATTTAAACAAAATGTGTTTGTCTAACTTTTAATACTGCAAGAAACAAGATTTTTCACAAGTTGGAAAGTTTATTTAGTATGTGTACCTCACCACAGAGACTAAACAGCATGAGGGAAATTCACTTTGAGAGGCTACGGGGCGGGGTTACGAGAACCTTAAAGAAGGGAACAGTCACTTCTCTGGGCAGTGGAAACCAAAGCCCCAGGAAAGACTGCCATGATGACCAAGCCAGAGGCGCAGCGCTGTGTGTTATAAGAAATCCAGGAAGAGGAAAACTGGCTTCCAATACAAATCCCTTATCAAGTATCAAAACTATGGGCAACTCTCTGAACCTCAGACTATCATTCAGAAAAATATTTCCTCACATAGTGAATCCTCAATAAGATGCTCGGGGACAGGGGAAGTGAACAGCCGTAAGAGAATATGTAATAGAATGAGACTGGCTGCGAACTAAGGAGACTTCATTTACAACAACGGGAAGTACCCAGATGTAGTTCCAGACTGCAGTCTGCTGTCCCCTGCTCCAGTGTCACAGCTTTTGATATGTCTTTTAAATATCACATCGCACATACATAGGTGTTTCACAATATGATATTTACTACAAGCAAAAACACACTTTGGTACTTCTCACTTTATGTTTTTAACAGCATCATAAAACTGACCAAACAAATCAGGGGTAGCCCAGAGTTTAAGGGTACAAACTAGTTATGGTGTAAAAAGACAGCCAGAATATACTCATTAAAGATCACCCTGGGCAACAATGGGAATTGTCTAGTGATACATTTATTGAATGTTCTCTTCATGCCAATTATGCTCTCCTATGTGTTCTAGGAAATTTAGTTTGTGTTTTGTTTTGTTTTTAAAGACAATATTGGCCCAAAGTAGTTAATACTATAGTAGCTTCCAACTGCTGGGAAATACTCTTAGAAAACTCAATACTTACTTTGTAAAAGTGTTGTGAAAATAAGACGCAGCAGACTTTTTGATACACATCAAGTATTCAGTACATTTTCTATCCCATCAGAATTCAAACAAAGTACCAAGAAATACTTTTGAGAAATCAAGCTTAATTATACTCTATGCTAAAATAACAGCAATCTTCAAAATATTCAGTACATTTTCTATCCCATCAGAATTCAAACAAAGGATCAAGAAATACTTCTGAGAAATCAAGCTTAATTATACAACTATGCTAAAATAACACCAATCCTCAAGGTAAAATTCCAATTCTTTAATTAAGGAGATAGCCTTACCTATATTTTTAAAACTAGTCATTAGATTTATAGTGACAGTATATCACAATAGTCAAAACACACAACATAGATCTTTTAACTTCCCTAACTTCTACCTCCCTAAACAAAATTCAGAAAAGATTTCAATTCTATTGTTTTAGACTTGATCTAGAGAATATGCCACCTTTAGATCTATTTTTACCACTGAGTGACTCACTATGGATAAAACATGTGAAATTAACTGAAGAAATACAAGAGATGCTTCAAAATCTCTAAAAGAATGATTAATGTTCCTGTACATTCAGCTAAAAACTTGACCTAGAGAAATTTTCTCATAAAACTGACTTATCAAGAAAACTGATTTTGCATATTAAATAACTTTTTGCATTATCAAAGAGCTTAAAATGAGCTCCTTGAGAACATTTTGTCTGCTTATTCTCACCTCAGTGATATATATGCACAACTTTCCAGAAGTATCCTTAGCACTTAATAACTGCATGTTAAAATTCATCACAAAAAAGAATAATGAATATAATTTCTCTATTGAAGTGTATTTAAAAAAACTAATTTAAAAGCTATATTGTAGTTTCTTCATATTTCTATACAACCTCGTTTATTAATCTGGCAAGAAATTAACATGTTTTTACAAGGATAAAGAAATAATATTACCTTCTTTTTCTACTCTGAACACAAAAGTTCTTTGTGTTGTAACAACTTCAAATTTGTTGTCTCCTTGAACTCGTACTGTAGATATAGCAGAAAGGGGAATTATTCCTTTTGAATACATCTCCTGCATTGGTTAGAGAAGAAAGATAAAGACACATTAAAATAAATTTTTCTTGATCTTACAGTTATAACTGCTTCTCTTACAAAATTTCTATTCAAATTTTTAAAATGACATAAAAATGCATTAATTTAATACCCCAGAAGAGAAAGTAGTAAATGTCCCTTTCCTTTAAGCGATATATCTTTTCTTCTTCATGTAGGATTAAAAGGCAAAGAATAAAATATGAACAATCATACCAGACTAGCAATAAGTTATTACAAAAAGCAGCAGTATATTCTTTAAAGTAGCTGGCTGAAGTGATTTTATGGTGTTTGCAGGCATCTGCTGGCCACAACAGGTACTGTAAGTGAAACACCTCAAAACTACGGTTCTTACTGAGAATAAAAACCCCAAAGAAACCTGTTCGCTTTTTATGAATTAATTTTGCTATGCAATGCTTTGATAATGAGTATCTTAATTTCATATTGCATCTACTTCTATATCCCAGTGATTAAAAATGAAAAATGATGTATTTTATCTGCTTGCAACTGACATATACATATTATGACTCTGCTGAAAACAACTTATGTGTAAAGCTTTGATAGATTTTTCTCAACGTTCATTTTAACAAATCATTTGATAGGATGACTATTCCCCAATTTCTACTATTGATTAAGGGATATCATATCTACTGGGTCTCCTGGTAGAAAACTCACAGTGTGTACACATTCCAGGAATCTAAAACCTGAAAACAACCTAATACAATATGAGCAAGTTTAAAACAGAACACAAAGCAAAGGATACACAAAAGACAGAAACTCTCATTTCTGCTTCTAAGTGGTGAGGGATGTTTTCACAAACATGGTGACATTTGAATTTGATTTTAAGAAACTTTCACTTCAACCAAACTGAGAAGTGGGAGGAGACCATTATGTTCAGAAAGAATAAATAATGGATGTGTAAACAGTTAAGTCATAGCAATATAAGCAACACAAAACCCAAAGACAAGAGACTGGAAATATTATGTGAAGTCTTGAATATCAAAAGTAAGAAGACACATCCTTAGGGGATTCTTCCAGAACATTATTCACAGAATGCCCCCTTTGGAGTAGGCCCCTGAGTCTAAAATAACTGGTAAGGACCCTGTGCTACACTATTTCTTGCAGAAAATCAGAACAAAGTTCAGAGTCCAGCTGTACACTCCTATCACAGCAGACAGACCAGGCGCTCTGTCAGCAACACAGCACCGCCCTGGGAGGCTTTTCCTCTTCTGCTAGGGGAGGAGATGTACTATACCAGAGAGCTCTTCTTCCTCAGTTCTTTGCAGTTCCTTCTTCACAAGCTCTGCTCCAATCTCCCCTCCTTGACTTTATGTGTCAATTAAAATCCCATCTACTTCTGAACACGACCTGAAATAGCAATGCATCACAGGCTTGCTTTCTCATGTCCTCCCATGCAGCCGAGTCTGCCTGTGCCTCACAGAGATGAATGAGCTCCCTCGTACAAAGGACAAGGATGTTATGAAGTGAGCACTTACCAAAGAACTGACTCCTCATTCTTTTTCAGTCATCCCTAGCCAGGATGAAAATCCCTTCTCACAAAAGCAACTACCAGCTTTACGGGAGGAATCAACACTCTTTCTTTCTCCCTCTCCTGGTCTCTCCTCCTTAATTATGTGCGCATTTCACTCAACTTCATTCTGAGATGTTGTAATGGTCTTTTAAGTAGTTTAAACTTGAAAACTAAACTCACTATCATCTGAAAACTTACCCTCCCCCTATACAGCTCATGAAAGGAATACTCTTCTTGTTAAACTGAGACAGGATGGAGCAGGTTCGGATGCAGACTCATCTTTTGAAGCTGCATTACCCAGCTCTCCCTACCTCTCTAGTGTCAAATGCTTCCTCGTTATGGGCAACTCAGTTCTAGATTGGCTTTCTGGAGGCTCCCTAAACACATCATCTTCCTGAAAATAACACGTCCTTGTCCAAACCAGCATCTTTGCAAAGGTTCCTTATTTTTAAACAAACGTCCTTCACTACCAGCCTCACAATTACTCTCTCACCCCACCACGTTTCAGCTTAAAGTACCCTGCTGAGGAATGCCTTTCTGCCCAGCCTTTCCTCCCAGGCAGATAGCCTGAATTTAAGCAGATAGCAACCTGTACTTTTTCTGTACAGTGATTACTCATTGTGATTTCAATGGTGATTTGGTGTAGCCTAATGTGATTGTTTGATGAGATAGTCTTCTCAAATATACTGTAGGTCATTTATCTATTTTTCTAACCACATTTCTTATAGTCAGGGCTCCAGAACTCTTTCTGCATGACGGAATGCCATGTCTAATCAATCACAATTATACCAAACTCCGATGGTTCATTTTTAATATTTTTGAAATTCACTTTTTTATCTTGTCTTTTGAAATAAGCATTAGTTTATACTCTAATAAGTTAATGCCTGGCTCACTATAGCACTCTCCTGACTTGTTTCCCCACTTTCAGCCTTCCTTACTTCCCTGTGTAACACTGTTCAAATAACAGAGTTGGAAAAGAAATGACTCATAAGGAGAATACTGGAGCAGGGAAGAGGCTGTTTCATTGGGAACAGGTTAAGGCTCCTGCATTATAAATTTGTAGTGGTCTTGATGTTTGACAGGATTTTTGGTGGTTGACAATGGTTAAAGAGGTCTTGATAAAAGGGCAAAAAGCACATATAAAGAGAGGGAAGGTGAAAGGTAAAATCAGGCCCAGATTTTCCACTGTGTATCCTCAGATATTGAGAAATGATTATAAAGAAATGGATGACATGATTTTGGTTTAGCAAAGAAAACCTTGAAAACACAAGTAGGTGAAAATAAAAGATAAGGCCAAAATAAAAGCACTAAATGTTCCAGAAATTGGTAAGAAGGAATAAACTTCATACACACACACACACACACACACACACACACACACACAGACACACCTCAGGGAACTGGGGTAGGGAAGAGGCTGTTTCATTAGGAACAGGTTAAGGCTCCTCCATTATAACTTTGTAGTGGCTAGTAACAAACAATAACGAATTTTTAATGTCCAAAACATGTAGAGTTTATCCCCCAGGTAATCTGTTCCCAAACATTAGCTTGCATAAAAATTAGATTTACATTAAAAAAAAATCTCCGAGATAATTGACTATTTGTTGAATGTTCCTTTTGACCTATTTTTCAGTGAAGAAAACACAAGCAGCACTTTAGAATAAGAAACAGAAATTCTTTGTGTAAGATCTCTTTGCATGTATAAAAAATACCACCTTAGAAATAACAACCTATATGCTTATAACAATATTATATTGAACAGGCAAGTACTGCTAGAACAATAAAAAAAAAAAAAAAAAGAATTCCCCAGAAGTGATCAAAATATACTTAACAAGCTAAAACACTGTGTCAATTTAACCTCAGGAAGTTGTAGTTTCTCTAACAACTCATTTATATCCTATCCTGAGATCCCAAGGTAAAGCAGTCTGTAATTTTTTTTTTAACACTGCAGAGTTGATTTTGTATTTCTCGTAACAAGACATGATAAAGACAATATAAGAAAAAAGTACTCAAATGACAACAGGCTCAAAATGACTGTGTTTTCCAAAGTGTAAAATTTTCCTTACGGGAATAAATTTTAAAGCGTCCCTTGAGCCCGTAGCACACAGATATTTAGATCAAATTTATCATTTATGAACTACTTTTAGACAGTGAAAGGAGAAGGCAATTCTGCCCACAGCTGCGTGACTGAGGGGAGGGAGACTTGTTAGCAGGGGAGAAGATATCGACGTCCACTGCAGTGATGCCATTTCCTGTCATGAAGTGAAATCCTGGTGGAGACATGATCGGGCAACACTGAGAACGATGGGAGAAAGCCAGGGAACTAGGGAGCACTTCACGCTGCCCCCCAAAGGCCCAGCCACGTGCTCCTCAGAAGTGCGACCCACACCACTCTGTTCACACAGGGGCTGCAAGGGCAGTCAGCAGGGGAGTGCCATGGCCACACCCACAGCGCCTTCCCAGCAAGAGTCCTGGGAGATACCGCGCTGGCTTTTACAAACACCCGCACCAACATTTGTATCATTTGCTTTGCCAAAATGAAACCAGTCACCTGGACAATAAATGGATGAAATGCCACAGCAAACAACAATTTGGTCTTCTTAAAAGACCACATTAAGGTGAAAGTTGAAACTAACTGATTTGTACTAATTCAGTGTAATAGCAATTTTTCATCCTAATCCCAAATCAGGTCTGCATTATTTTTATTGCAGTGATATCTAAAAATATAACAGGCTCTTCTTTTCTTTGCAATTGAGATGAACTTGCAAAGGACAGAAAGAAAAAAAAAAGACAAATAACACAAGTTACTAAAGATTTTCTTCCATGGGATAAAGAACTCTGCCAGCAACAGAATCCTGTGGCACAGAGGCCATCTCACTCCTGAGCGACAGTCAATGGACCAAAAAGGACACAGGTGCTGAAGGAAACCAGCAGCCCGTTCCATCGGATATTGCACTGTATTGCACAGTGGGCCACAGCTGTACTCACCTTAAGCATGCACGGCGTAAAGACACTTAAAATACAAACTATATATATATATATATATATATATATATGTTTTTTTTTTTTTTTTTTGAGACAGGGTCTCACTTTGTATTTGTAGTTCAGACTGGCCCTGAGCTCAGCCTCAAATTCACATCACAGCAATCCTCCTGCCTGTCTCCTGAGTGCTGGGATTATAGGCGTGAGCCACCATGTCCCCCGGCACTGTGGTATGTGGTACTGATTGCTACTGGGTGTGAGTTTCCATGCCCAGATGGTATGTGGTTACTGGGGATTGAATCCGGGTCCTTGCGCTTGCAAGACAGGCACCGAAACCACTGAGCTAACTCCCCGGCCCAGGTAGGATTACTCTTTAAATAATGAAAATACAATGTGAGATTAAAAATTATAAAGTGGCTATGATTAAGTCAAAAATACGGAAGTGAATGTGTAAGTTAGGGTCAAATCATCTGATATTAACTAAAACTATTCTATTTTTAATCATTTTATTTTCAGCTGCAAGTTTTTATTAAGGAAATCTCAAACAGAGAAGGTAAAAGGGTAAAAACACCCACATACCTGCTATCTACAAGGCCAAATGAAAACAGCTGTGCCTCCAGGATCTGAGATAGGTTTGGTTCCAAGAATCTCTTGAACACCAAAGTCCACAGATATCAGAGTTTCTTAAATAAAATGATGTAGTATTTGCATATAACCGAAATATATCCTATAGTCTTCAAATCATCTCGGATTATTTACACTACTTTATACAATATAAAAGTTATATGAACAGTTTGTTATGCTAAGTTATTTGAGGAATGAAAAGGAAAGGCCTGTATTTATTCAATATAGATGTAATTTTTTTCAAATATTTCTGATTCACAGAGGTCGACTCACCCTTTCACAAGCCACGGGCTAACTGTATACCTTTAGGATTTGTTTTAATTGTAAATGTGTGCACATACACACATATATATATTTATTTGCAAATATAAATATATAGAGATAACATTTAGAAGACATTAGCAGGTACAATGATATAAACTCCATAGATGTTTCAGCCTGTCTTCTACAGACAAGAAGATTCTCATACCTAATAAGACAGGCTCAGAACTCTGCCATGTCACTAAGACTTAATTGCCAAAACAATACACAGAAACCAGTATCACCTTAGCATCAGGATTTCCAAAGAGCTCTCACCCTAAACAACCCTCTCAGCTTCATCTCCCAGAGGTCATTTTCACATAATGTTCTCCAATTCTAAAACCTTATGTGCTCAGGACTATGGTTCACAATTTCCCTTGTGAATAACTCACTATTCTCTCCACTAATTAGCTCTGTTCTTTCTAGTTTCTGCGAGCACATTCTGCCTTTCCTCAAGAATCATGGTGGGGGCCGGAGATTTAGCTCAATGGTACCAGCACCTGTCTTCAAGTGCAAGGACCCAGGTTCGATCCCCGGTAACCACATACAATACTGCAGCAATCATTACCACATACCACAGGCCAGACGTGGTGGCTCACGCCTGTAATCCCAACACTCAGGAGGCAGCGGCAGGAGGATTGCTGTGATGTGAGTTTGAGGCTGAGCTCAGGGCCAGCCTGAACCACAAAAGCAAGACTCTGTCTCAAAAAAAATAAAAAAGAATCATGGCAAATAAGATCTCATACAAACCCTCCTGTCCCAGAGAGTGAAGCAACCCTCTCCCCTGACTGTGTCACCTTCTATTAAAATGTTTATAAACAGTGTTTTGTGTTCTGCATGATAAAGGGAAATGTTTATTTATCTCTGTATCATTCATTGAATTTTCTATGGTCTACAGAAGATACTCCATAAATAATCCTTAGATATATAAATTTAAAAGTCTCAATTGTATGTTATCGAAAAGTTAACAAAAGCCACACTGTACATTATCACAGTCAAATTACTTTCATGTTGATAATTCATTTCCCACACTTAAAATCCAGACCCATTTGCTTAGTTGTCTTATGTACACTTAACATGTATAAAGCAATCTTTTACAAATGTACTTATAATCTACTTACCTTTTCATTATTGTAGTAAGAAATGCTAAGGCCATCAAATTTCACCCATCTCTTCTGAAACATACGTTTTCTGTAAAATACATAAAATTGTTATTTTATATTCAAGTACTATGAACTTGGAATTTAAATGCACTGATAGTCTCACTATGTTGTATACATTCCCATTTGCTCTTAAGCAGTGTAGACAACAGCAGACTATGACTACATAAAGATTTTGGCAGTGACACATAGGAAAATAGTACATGTAATGACATTCTCTAGTCTTCTGACATATATTTGAAAATGATACTATTAGCAGTGTCATCAAACACATTTCTAAGGATCAGTGCAAAACAAAGAGTGGTCATGCATATCATCACTGAATCCATTCTCATTCATCCTCAAAGGAAGAAAATGCACAAAGATTCCATTCCTCATTAAGCTTAGACATCCACATTTATTTTATCTTTATTTTTCCTTTGGTGCATGAACTCTGCTAGTTTACTAAATGAACAAGAGTGTGTTAATTGGCCTTCCATGGGTAAATTATTAAATGTTTACATTTACAATTACTCAAAATTCAGTGAACCATTCCTCTTTTTGAAAGAAAATCACATGAAAGGAAAACAAAATGGTCACTGGATGAGAAAAACAAAAGCAAAATAAAATAGTTTCATTTCCTGTTTAGTCTCAAAAGAAAAACCAAAGTTCAATTTTTCTGATGCTCTGTTTTGCTTTTAATCCCCTTCCCCAAACTCATACAATGCAAAGACTAAAAATCCTGTTCTTATCCTGGCTTTCAGCTTGGACTCATGCCATGTAGGTACTTCAGCTTTTAACCCACATAACATATGGAAACTAACTTCCTGTTTAACAACAACAACAAAAAGGTCATTTCTAAATAAGTAGGTACACATCAACCATGTCTTCCTTTTCCTTTTGCAGTTTTCTAACACGTTTAAAATAAAAACTTGATATAACTTCCTGTGGCTTTCAAAAGATTTAAAGATAGCAAAAGAAAGTCAGGCATTTGGAAAGCTACTTCCCTCACCGCACATCTGCGATGCCTGTGAAAGACAGGAAGCCTCCCACAGGAATCACTGCTACACAGATGCATGTTGCTTCAGATCAAATTAAACTACACGTGTCTAAAGGAGAACATTTTTAAATTCTCCAGTACAGACAATGGCTTCAGATGTAACCACTGAATTAGAAAGTAGTAAGAGCACATAAAGACTTTCATATAATCACACTGACTGCCCAGCCCTCTCTCCATCTTATTCTTTCATCTTCCTGCTCTTGTTCAACTTCTCTTGATCTCTAACATCCAGTAGTTCCACAGATATCTTGGCTCTACTTGTTTCAACAACTCAACAGTTCTTAAAATTCCCAGCATTAAAAGTTGAAAAGTAAAGAAACATTAAAAGTGCATAATAATTATATATTCAATAATCGCTTTGTACTCATTTCATGTTTATTGACTTCGTATTTAAAAAGCAGGCAGATACACATCTGCCTACACAAACCTAACAGTACATATTTGGCAAATCAAAATTTTGTTTTGTGCCTTCAACTAACAGTAAAAATGGTGATCAGCTAGAGCTAAATATCATATAAAACCTTCCATGTTAAAATAAAAATAATCAACATTTTTGGAAGAGATAAAGTCCTGTCTTTATCTCTACTTCCCTTTGCTAACTTTTTATCTTTTAGTATTATGTCTAAAACATTTACAAAGAAATTTCTTCATTGGTGACCCAATCCAAACACCACAGAGAAAATATGGCACTGAAAAGTTCAATGAGTAACATGACTGAGCACAGTTCTTTTATAAACACAGATAGGATGACAGAAAAATAAAACCTAAACACTCATATATAGTCAACATCATTTAAAACTTCTAAGAACTCACAGTTAAATTCAATGCTAGATAAGTGAAAAAAGGTTAGAAATTACTTCAACAGTTATTGCTTAGGCTCTTTTACTTGCAGCCACGTGGATGAATAAACATCCTTTAATTCTATTAGCGACTACATAGTTGATATCAGAAGCACTATCCAAGAGGCCAAGATGTCCACAGCAAAACAAGGAGAGTAAGGTAGGGATATAGTTGTGTTTTTAGGATTCAGGATCAATGACGCTGCTCTCTGAAAAGATGCATCTCCCTCTCAGCCACAGCACTGTGAAGGACACCCTTGATACTCTGGCTCTTTGCACAAAGCCAAAGAAAACTTCAGCCAGTAAGCGTCAACTCTTAAAATGTTCTTCCAACCAATTTAAATGATTGCCAGGTAACTATTTGATGTGTTCATTCAACTGCAACTCAAATTTTTGTAATTATTAAATCATTCTAGTTATCGATGGAAGGACAGACAAGACAAATCCCAGCCAATAAAGAAACGGAATTAGAAGGACACAGTGTAGCAGCTGAAAGAACATGAGATCTCTTTCGCAATCCTGCCATCAAAATGTTCTGTTTTGGGATCCATTCACACAGTCACCACTGGAGTCGGTGGGCACTGACTCTGTGGACTCTCCCTTCTGCTTCTGTCCCTGGCCCTCTCCTCCCAGCCCTCCATAAAGAGCTCTGCTGCCTGGAAAGCTCCTCCAGCCCCTCACACGGCTCCCTCCTCCTTGTCCTTCTGCTCTCAGACCTTCCACAGCTAAGTCAGGGCCCTGTTCTCTTGCTGCATTCCTGTAATTAATGACTCTTAACAGAAACTTTAATTACATGTTTGTGTTGTTTCATTATTATTTTATACTGGATTTGAGAGCCCTGAGTA
>PVIR01032472.1:0-18630 GCA_004026965.1 Petromus typicus
TATATATATATATATATATATATATATAGTACCAATAAAGATTTGAAATTTTTAAAAATTGAATATTTGAAGCCACAGCATTTCTTGAAGGTAGAAAACTAGACTTAGATTACTTTAAATATAACATTGCATTTATTATCATCACCACCAGGCTTTGCTCCGGATGTTTATCAACCACATTAGCTGCCAGAGGCACTTAGCAAACATCTCATCTTGCACTTAAAGATCACAGAAGAGGAGCCAGGTGAGAAGTAAGTCCCTGGTCATCCTCAGGCCTTTGAGGGTGTGACAGATGTGGTCTGAATCAAACCTGAGTTGCGTCTGCTAGCTGGCAGTGGACTCTGAATGTTTATCAGGGCCTCTTTCCTTTAGCCACACTGTGGCTTTAAGCCCATTCTGTATTAATATTATATCATTGAAATCAGCTGGGAGAAGGATCAAACTACAAGACAGGAAAATTCAGGGACTTATACTTTAATCAGACTTATGTAGAAATCCCAGTTTCTTCCTCTACTTCATAGGTGTTTTGTAACACATTGACACTGTGTATCTAACGAAGTGAAGAGCCCTTATTACCACCCTCTCATGTTTTCTCCCTTTCTTTAGAAGTGGCAACAAATTTCCAAATTTTCCCATGTCAGAGATTGTCTCTCACAAGAGATCATCTCAGATTGTAATTCCTAACTTGAAAATGCCTTTAGTGTTTCTTTGCTTTTTTTTTTTTTTTTTTTTTCAGGTAGTTCTCATTCATAAGTCTTTTCCAATTAACTTCCCTTTTGCACAGGCCTCATGGAATGTGCACTTTTTAGAGTTGTGTTCATCTCAGTCATAACCCCAAATCCCTTCAGGGCTGAGATCAAATCTTATTACTATGTACATGCCCAGGTCTTGCTGGTAAAGTTCTTAGTTCATTGATCCAGCTTTCCCTGTCTCTAATCAATTCCAGGAGAAGGATCTTTAAAAATACAGATCTGTCTGTGTTACCTGCTCATGTAAAACCTTAGCAAAGTCTTAGTCCTAACAGAGACTTTGTAGCCTCCTTAGTATGATGCAAGCTGACCTTCAGTCTTGGCCAATAGTGCTTTTTCTTCCACTAAGCATGTCTGAAACAGCTCCCCACAGGCAACATCTGCAACCCAGAGCACATCTGTACAGCACTCACTTCGTGTCATTCATCTTTGTATTGTCAACATCCAGGAAGCTGCTTGGAAAAGAGAGATACTAAATAAGCATTTGTTAAAAAAATAAAAATAAATGAAAGATTGAGTATATTAATGGTCAGGCTACAGTACTGTGAAGAGAGAGTAGTTATAACAATATATTTCCACTTTCAAACTGACAACTCATAACTTCTGTGGAATTGAAATTTTGACAACATAGGAAATTCTCACATAGAATATTAAAGTAATGAGACAGGAATAAATCACGAATTGAGAAATATGTCCTTTGAGGTACCTAAGAGAAAACAAGTGATTCAGGAGCAATTGGTATAGGTTTAAGGTTCAGTCATGTTTCACTATAAAAACAACATTCTCGTTCATGTTATATTGTTTCCCTGACATGTTATGGATGGAAGAAGTAAATTCATGACTTACTCAGGCAACAAAGAAATAAAATCTAGCATATTTTAAGGGTAGTGTAGTGTTTATTTAACAACATTAATGCTAAAAATATTTAGTTCTTAGTTTAGTATGAATCATCACACCTTTCCATGTCCCATTCTTCACACATATGAGTCCATTACCATGCATATTTGTGTACTGCTGTCCAGTGTCCACTCACTTTGCACGGTCATGAAAATGTCCTACCCCACTCCCCACAGACTAACTCGGTGGGAGGTCCCTCATGTTTGGCAGTAAACACTTGTATTTCCCTGGCTATCTGCTAGATGGCTCAAGTTTGAGTGTTTTCCCTCCGTGGAATCATAGTAAGTTTCAAAATTTTCTCCCATGATACAAAGTTATGACTTTTTGTGTCTTAGTAACACTTTAGGGAAATTACTTTCAAGAAGTAATGAACAAATTTATCAGAGATAGAATTTAAAAGAAAGGAAAGAAATATTTTCCAAATATTTTACACTGCACCAGGATGTTCATTCTCCATTATTTTTATAAACATATTTCTGAAATGCACAGTAAATGCATTCATTGTGGGCTGCTGTTACTTATGCATAGCACGCCTTAGTCTTGTTTACTTTTCCTTCTTCCTCTGTCCTCAGGTTCCTTTCTGATCTTCCAAAGGTCCACCTCTTGTGACTTATAAACTATCTTTTATTTTGTGCTTTAAATTATTTATACGTGGAGTTTCTCATCAAAGAAAAACTACATATATTTAAAATTTTGCATCTGACTTATTTCACTTAGCATTACTGCTTCTTTGTGCATCTGTTTTCCTACAAATGACTTAGATCTATCCTTCTTTATGGCTGAGTAGCACTCCAGCATGTTTATGTATATGTTTTATGTATCCATCATCTGTTGATGGACATATCAGGACCATTTCCAGTTTTTAGCTATTGTGATTATCCATGTATTACTTACATGACTATGCATGTATTACTGTCATATGATGTCTTCAAGTCTTTGGGAGAATATATATGGAAAAGGACAGAAATGGGTTGAATGATATTTCCAGATTCGATTTTTGAGGAATCTCTCTTTTGATTTCCATAGTGGATGTATGAGTTTACATTCTCACAAATAATATAGAATGGTTCTTTTTTTCTCCTAATCCCTCACTAGAATTTATTTCTCATTGAGTTCCTCAACACGCATTGTTTCTGGAGGATGGAATCCCAGGTTTTTTTTTTTTTTTAATTTGTATTTCTTTAATTGGCAACAATATCAAACATTGTCCCATGTATCCATTGGCTATTTGTGCTTGTTCCAAGAGGATTTTGTACCTTTCAGTTGCTCATTTTTGGTTGTGTTTTATTTTTGGAGAATTACTTTTTTTGATTTCCTTATGTAAGAGAGATTATTAATCTGGTCAGAGTAGTTGGAAACCATTTTCCTGCTCTATAGCTGTGTCTTCATTCTGTCCTTTCAGTTCCTTTGTGGGAAAGCCTCTTGATGTGCTGCACTATCATTTGCTGATCCTTGGTGTTATTTCTTCTGCAACTGAGATTCTGTTCATTGAGCTCTTGCCTATCCTAGAATTGTATGTTATATATTGTGAAATAGAAAATGCTCAATGTAAACTAGGGAGAAGGGGGAAAATGATGAGATTGTAACAAAAAAAAGTAAGGAAACAAATTTTATGTATGTGGGGGGGGTGGTAGGGTGGGTAGAGCTATGGGAAAAATAAGAATTAAGTTGTGTCTTATATTGGTACAAATCCCCATTATGGAGTGCAATCATGATGCATATATGTAATGTACCAATAAAGATTAAAAAATTAAAAAAATAAAAATAAAAACAGCTATTTTTGTGAAAAAGAATATTTCTGCTGCAATCTGTAGGTCTTTGATCCACTTCGATTTGATTTTAGTACAAGAGGAGAGATTTGTGTCTAAATTGATTCTTCTCCTTGTGTATAGCAAACTTTTCCACTGCTTTTTGGTCAGAGGCTTTCTTTTATCCAGGTTACATTTGTTACCTCTTTGTCAAAGATCAGAGATTAAATGGATCTGGAATTATTTCTGGATCTTCTACTCCATTCCATTCATCTGTATGTCTATTCACAGTAGCTTCATAAAATTTAAATGCTTAGGATTTAATTTAAGCAAGAACAGGAAAGAAATATATAATGAAAACTACAGCATTCTAGTAAATGAAATTGAAGAGGAACTCAGAAAATGAAAGATATCTTCTGTTCATGCATTGACAGAACCATTGTTTTCCAAATGACATACAAACTTGTGAAATATTCCATTTATTTTAAAAAGCCATATTATAAAGACTAGAATATTTATTCACATTACCACTAAGCAGTAGGAAAAGTGGTCCCCATTTTTATTGAGATTTTATTAAATTTTTATAAAATAAGTTGCTCAAATTATAGTTGAGTTTTTAAAAATCTATACACAAAATTCTTCCCCACATTGTTACACATAATGGAGTCTGAGGTAACAGACAACCTTACTCAAGGTGATGAAGAGTATTTGAAATTTTCTTTTTTTTCCTAATCCTCACTCAAGTGTGTGACATGTAATTTCCATGTTTTTGTGAATTTTCTCATTCCTTTTTGTATATTGCTAGTCTGTTCTTCAGGGTTCAGGAAAAGTGCTTTGACTTGGTTAAGATTTGCTTTGCGATGTCACATATAATATATGCTGGAGCAATTTCCCATGAACTTGAAAAGAGTGTGTATTCTACTGGTAAGCAGAATTATCTTTAATATTTGGAAGTTTCTTGTCCGTGGTGTTCATATTTTCTGTGTTCTTACTGGTTTTCTGTTGGTTTTCTTATTACTGTAAGTGGTGTACGTAATCTCTCCATGTCATTGTATTGTCGCCCAAGTCTCCTTTCAGATATGTCAATGTGTTACTTTGTACTTGGGTTTTTTGAAGTTGAGTGTATGTGTATTTACACTTTTTATATTTTTCTGATGAGCTGATATGTCATTTCCCTAGCTGAGGTTGTCTAATTTTCCTCATATTTTATCTTCTAAGACTGACTCACCTAACACAGATTAACCTATAATGGATTATTCCTAAAGTCTGTCTACATTTCACTTCCAACAGAAGTTTTTGAAAACTTCACTTTTGTTGCATGTTGTTGCTTGTGATTGTTTGTCCAAAGTAAGCTGACTAAATTTTGTGGGTCATTTTGTGGGCTCTTTCTTCTGCTTCACTGATCTTTTTATCTGTTCTGTTACCAACATCACACTTTTTTGACAACTGAGCTTTTACTAAGTCTAGAAATTAGATAATTGTAATCTTTTGATGTGGTTCCTCTGAAATATTGTGTCAGATGACTCTCTTGCTTCTATTCCATATTAACCTTGGAATCATTTTGTTGGTACATATAAAATAACTTGTTCTCATTCTTCCTAAGATTGTATGAGATCTATGCCTCAGTTTAGAAAGATCTGATATTTTAGTAAAATTATGTTTTGGGGTCAATGACCTTAGAACATCTTTTGATTTATTTAGTTCTTTTATTTCATTAACTAGAATTGTGTAACTTTCCCCACTAAGGCATTCAGACTTACACTGAGTGGCTTGTTAGGGGAATTTTTTCATTTGATGATAGAGGCTGAGAAATCCTGCAATAGGGCACCTGGAGGCTAAAGACCTGTAGAGGCTGCCAGCTTTGCTCCACCAAGTTTGAGGACCTTCAGACAAGGGCATCTGACAGGTAATGCTCAGTCTGGAGCTGTTTCATCTAGGAAAACTGGAGTTCAGATATTCAAGGCAAGGAGAATTTTGTGATTCCAGAAGTGTAGAACAAAAACAGACTCTTTCCACATGGATCTCCAGAGATTAAGTGCAAGGATTGCCCACTTTGAAGATATATCGTCTCCATTTTTTTTTTCACAGATATTCTTGCCAATTTCCTTTCAATCTCTTTAAGGAATGTGCTCCTCAGATCCTCTGTGTCACTTTAAACAAATACAAGGTAACCGGAGTTGCCTCACAGAAGAAGGGAGATGGACTCCATTTCTTTTACAGCGCTGAGAATAGATGTGCTTTACTGGGCATCTGTATGTTCCTTCATCCACCAAGGAAAAACCAAAGTTAACTGAAACAGCTTCTGTGTATATTTTAGTAGACTTGTGACTAAGTATTTCAATTTTGATGTGCTAAAAATGGTACTACATGTTTCATTTCAATTTCAATTCTTTCATTGCTAGTGCATAGAAAATTGACAAACTTAAATAATAACCTTTTTTTTTTTTGCCAAAATTGTTATTTCCCAGTGGATGCTATTTTTGTTAATTCCTCTGGCTTTTCCACATAGTAAAGGCACTTTTATTTTTCCTTCTTGAGCTGTAGCTCTTAATTTCTCTTCTTAGACATTCTACTACAGTTTGAAAAGGGACAGAGAGAGGAAACTTCTTTGTCTTATTCCTGATCTTATAGGAAAAGCTTTGAATTTCTTATTGAATGTGATGGAAATTGATATTTTCTAGATTTTTTTTAGTAAGTTGAAGAAGTTCTCTTCTATTTCTACTTTACTGCTGGTTTTTATTGTGAATTAGCTTTGGATCATGGCAAATGATCTTTCTGTGTCTTCTGATATGATCATGTATTTTTTTAAAAATTTCATTTATTGCAATACATTAATTTATTTTTAGATATTGAATATGAATTTCATACCAAGAATAAATCTTATGTCATGTTTTGTGCATTGTTGGCTTTGATCTGCTTGTATTTTGCTGAAGAGTGTGTGTGTGTGTATTCACACACGTGTGTGTGTGCATTTGTCAATTTGACACATTTGAACCATAACTGTGTACAAACCAAATGTATGGATTATTCCTGTGGTGTGTCTACAACAAAGATACTATGATTATCTCAAAGATAATATTTAATATATTGAATTATCATACATGAAGTTTAAGAATATAACCAATGTTTACTTTCCTAAATAAACAGTATAGAATTTAAGTCATTGAAGTAATATTCTAAACTTCAGTTCAAATAACACATGTTCTTATGGAAAGAACAAGATATTATTAAATATTTTACATTTGTCCTGACATTTGATTTTGGAAACCAAACTGTTTTTGTATATAATTTCTTATACATCATGTTGTATTTGTTTGTTTGTTTTTTTGTTGTTTGTTTTTTTTTCTCCTAAGCATCAGACTGACCTCAATAGAAAGGTTCAGGTGATGACAGGTAATTGTTAGTCATTCCTGTGGTGCTGATTCCTGCCTTCCAAGTGGTTCTGACATCAGCTCAAATCTACCTCTTCCCCGCTGCTGCCACTCTTGTTGCTGTAACTATTTCTGTGATTCCCAGGACACCTTATACCTTCGTACTGATAGCATTGGTCATTTGGTCTTTAAATCTTACCTTCCTCTGATGCTGAGGGATGAAACTGTGGCTTATTTTTTTTTTTAATTTTTTTCATAAGCTCTTATACAAAGCAATCCTCTCATTTTTGCTTTGTCACATTTGTTCCTAATATGAACTGATGCTTGAAATTTATATGATAAAAGAAAAAAATTGTAGCAGCGTGAGTGTGTCTGAAGTGCTTTTAAAGTACAGCATGTAGTTTGAATAAATAAGAAAACCTAGAAATGAACACTAGAGATATCAAAATTCAAGGATCATAGAAAGATGAAATGATCCACCAGAAAAATCTCAGAGAAATGGTTTGGAAATTCAGTGTAGCAAAATTAAATTAACCTAAAAGGGAGAAAGAAGAAACAAAATAAATTACACTGTGCTAAGCATTTCTAAACAAATAACAAGAAGTGGTAATTTAAGTCTTAGGTGCGGTAATTAAAATACTTCATAACATTTGCAGTAGAGGACCAGGAATAAGAACACTTGAATTTACCAACTCTTTGAGTTAGTAATCATATTTTTTTGGACAAGTTATTTACATTCTATGACTTTCTTTTTTTTCTCAGCAAAATGGTTGTCAAAATCAAATTTTTAAATTGGATTTTTAAAAAGTAAGTTAATAGATGTAGAGAATTGAGAACAATACCTGGCACATAACTCTATTTACTGTTGTCTAACTACTATCCTCATTTCTAACTGAGATAGCAAGAGCTTCTTCTCAGTTGTCATTCCCCTCAGGACTTACTGCAGTTGTACTTTAGGTCTCTCACACCATGTGATATTTAAACTCCTATGTCTCAATTATTTCCCCAAAGACTACAGAGGCTCAGCAGACTTGGCACACTCCCAAGTACAGCCTGTGTGCAAAGACCGACCATGGATCCGGTTCACTCATTTTAGCACAGCAGGAATCTCTGGTAGGTGCTTCAGCTTCAGAGTTCCCTAAGGGTTGGGCTAAGGCTGGTGGCCTACTGACTGCTCTCAACCAGCTCTAGTCAACTCAGAAACTAAACTTACCCCAAGAGTCTGCTTCCCAGTGAACTCAAAGTAGAATGTAAGTGTAGTTTGCACAGACCGATGAGAGCAGTGGCATTGATTTATTTGTTCTCAGAAAGTTTATATTAAAGTACCGTGTTTTTAATACTGCATTAGTATAGATCATACTTGAATGAATTCATTTTTGTACTTAGTAATCATGGTAAGTTCCAAAGACTTTCACAATAAACAAAAACTATGTGTGACTTACTATACACTTAAAAGTTGATATTTATAAAGGGAAATGACTTTCCAAAATATTCTGGTTGACTTTTAGGTAGCAAAAAATAAACTGAAAATAATATATTTGATCATCTGCAGTAAGAAACACCCAACATATACTATATTCTTACATGCTAAAGGATTTATTTTAGTAAATGAATACAACAGGTCAACATGTGTATGCAGATTAGTATTATGCTCATTAAAATAAATATAACATTAAAAAACTATAAGTGAAATAATTCACAGACGCAAGGTTCCATAGAAGTACTGAAGCAATCTTTCCTACATAGTGAGAAAAATAGACTCAATCTCATGAGACTCAGATTTTATTTTTACTTAATAATAACAAAGCCTGACTTAATATCTTTCTCTAAATCATTTCTTAGTCACATCTCTAACTGAATTTTGAATATTTCTGAGTTCAAATCATTGACTTCACAATAGTGAGTTAAAATAGTATTAGTTTTCACTGATGCCCAAGATCTTGAATATGGTAAGCAAGAGTCCCATACTGATCCAAGTCCCCAACTTCAGTATTAGTAGGTTATGCGTGAAGAAAGGAAAAAGCAGCAGATGATAATTTAATTTCTTCTCCCATGTCTTCTTCTGAAGAGAACTGAGGACAAAACTATAAAAGAATTTTGACCACAGCAACAGGGATGCAAGTGAACTAGAAGGAAGAGTTCCCTGATGGGCCATGGTTGTTAAATGCTGAAATGAGTTTCTAAAATAAGAAGTTACAGAACAGAACAGAAAAAGGTATCTTTAAAGATGATCTAGTTCATATTCCCAAATATATTTGGTTGGTCATGAATACTGTCTGAAGAAATGTGCCTTCTTGTGTGTGAATGTGCATTTGTGTGTGGGTGTGTGTATGTGAGTGTGCGTACACATTGCAAGAACTTTTCATTATTCAGAGAATCTATGACCTTTGATATTTGGCTTATAGTCTTTGAAAAGAAAAATTGATTACAAAAATCACATTTTTAACATTGTTCAGATTTTTTAAAGTTTTTATTCAACTCTGATATAATGCACATGAACTATTTTTCTTAGTAATATCTACCAAGATGGCACATTTTCACTGCTATAATAAGATATCTAATGATTAAGTAATACATGAAGCAAAGAGATTTACTTAGTTGGCAGAGTTGGTTGCTTTTGGCCCAAACAGCCTGGCCCCAGCTCTTGTGAGGGATCCTTTGCCTCATCCCCTCATGGCAGTATCATAGCGGGAAAACATGCAAGACGGAAATATCACGTGGCGAGACAGAAAAGCAGAATGGAGAGGGGTCAGTTTTACACTTTTGTAAGAATTCTCTTAAGAAAACTAAGCCAGGCTACCACAAGGACCACCTCAGCGGCCCTCCACCGAGATCCCCTGCTACCGCACGATAGCACCTCCCCCGTGCGGCCAGGCTTCCAACACACGAAACTCGAGGACACACTTAAAAGGTACCTAAATCACAGCAGTAGCTTAAAAATTCTAACTTTTCAGAGTTTTAAAAGATGTATTTACTTGCAAATCCGTATTTATAAAGCTACTAATATGCCTCTGTTTCTTAGGGCGGAGGTGGTGAAAAGTGAGAGGAACAGTTAATAAACGTGCCTATCTGACTCAGATTTCCCCTGAACGTTGTTCAAATTCCCCAGAGCTTACTGGAAATAACTTTTCCCGCAGGCCATGACTACAGTCTCCTAGGTCCGGGACTCAAGTGCTACCGGGCTGGATCCGGAAGCATCTGACAGTCCTGTGGTGCCATTTCTGGGTCGCTCACTGCAACCTGCTGTCCCTAAGCCCAGTCGCTGACCTCTCTCGGGCAGGGTGACCGGGCATACTTAACGTGCCTCTCTGTGTGTGGAGCCCCACAAACAGCCATCTCCTAGCTGCATGGAGCATGGCGTCATTATTGGTTTACTTCCGTACAAGCACAAATATTGTAGAGTACAGTAATGGAGATTCTAGAAAAGCAATTACATTTTAGAAGGAATAATGGAGATCTTTTGTACCAGTGAAATAAGAGGTAGCTAAGAAGAAAGACAATGTTCACTTTTGTTTTCTTAATTCCCTTCAAGGAACTCAAGTATGTCATGTCAGCGATGGAACTGATTTACTAGAGGGAAAGAGGACACAGAAAAGCCATTATGCCTCCAAAGACAGCTTTTATATATGCTTATATATACATATGTCAAATAAAAGAAATTTCCAGAAATAGATATTGTCCATTGAAATTCTAAAGTACATTGGACAAACAAAAAAGCATGGTGAAATATAAGTAAGAACTCTACATCATTCCCAAACTAAAACATCATTACAATACAAGAAAACCCACAGATATGTTTAAAATATGGAAACCTATTTTGTTGGTGCTCAAAAGATTTTAGAATTATAAGCAATAAATTCTAAAAGTATAAAAGAATATTTAGTAAGTAATCTTAACTATTAATTCATTTATGGGATTCATTTGATGAAACTCTGAGCTTCTAGTTTTTCTCCATCCTCTGAGCTCCATTCTTACACATTCATAAAATTCACCCAAGGCCTGGTGATTCCGGGGCTAAATAAAAGAGATTGGCTTTACTCAGGTTTCCTGAGGTTAAAATAATTACGAGTGAGTTCATTAGTCTCAGCAAAACTGCTGTCCACATCACTATGAAATGCAGTGACTGTTGTATAATAAAACCTTTATCAGAGAAAATTTCCCTTTCTCCACGCTTAATCTAAAATCAAATAGTTCTACAAAACCCTGTATTTTCCCGATCATGTCTGTGCAGTAATAATCTTATTTGGAAAATTGTTCTCTCCTCAGCCCAAAAATTCCTGAGCTACTCTTACATTGATGCTTAGAGCAGCCGGTCCTGATTCATACATTTGTTTCATAAAATTGTGCTGGGATCCTACGAGTTCCAGGTTATTCACCAGTTCTAGAGCTGCAGAACTACAAGTCATGTTTTCACTGTCATTCTTTGTTGTAGAGCCCAGGTCTACAGTGTGAGCCACATAGGAAATAATATAATCATTGAGTAAAATGTAAATGTGAGGTGCCAAGGAAACAATCAGAAAAGAAACTGAAACAAGGTTTTATCCTGGAAATACCCGGAAAGGAACTAAAGTCTGATCTTGATGATGACATCATGAGGACTGAGATGTAGTATGAATATCTGTGTTGGAAAGAGCATGTTAGCCAGGTGAGCACCAGGTCCCCTGAGGGAAGACATGAGGGGTACTCTAGTGCTTAGCACAAATAGGCACTGGAGATATTTCTGGGAAGGACGGATAACTAATTATTGATGTGACTTAGTGCAAAGTGTATAAATTTTACCGATAGCACTGGTGTAATATTTGTTGGATTTTGTGATTCAGGCACTAAAGATTAATTGGAGGGCTTTGGCCAGGGATGTGGTTTAACCATAGTATCATGAGAGAATGGTGGTTAACAGCTGGGGAAGGGCAAAGCTGGAGTCCAGTGTTTCACTCTGCCAAACAATTGTAAAATCTGGTCAAACTGCATAACCTTGTTGAACTTATCTTTGTTAACAGGAACAATAGATGTTATTAGAAGCTAAATTGCAGATTTATTTGAAAATATATATTGACTAATATGAGAGGAACCTATTTACTTGTTAGGTATTTATTATGTCTATTTCTTTTACTAGATTTGACATCTGGAATGTGATCTCTCTCTCTCTCTCTCTCTCTCTCTCTCTCTCTCTCTCTCTCTCTCACCCCAACCACCTCTTACATGAGCACAAAGATGAAAATATACATCTCCTATTGATAACTGATTAGCACACACATTTATGTGCCCCCCAAAAGGAAATATGTCATTGTGCAATAACTATTGAGAAAGAATGTTCTATGGTTCATGAATTCTACAAATTGAGCTAAAATTCCTAGGAGAAATGGTGTTTTGAGAAATCCTAGCTCTGCTGTTTTATCATACAAATACAAAGGTTATATGTCTTCTCAAGCTATATTGCTGGAGAACGCTTCTCACCACTGAGAGGATCTAATTTTTTTTTATATATAGATAAATTTATGGTTAGTTTCCAAGTTGGCTTGTCAGTTTGAATGACATTTAAGTGTGAAGGCCAGCCATGAAGTTGTTCACATTAGCAGTTTTCCTTTCTTGTCTATAGTTTTCACAAGACAAAGTCCATGAAACAGATAAATGAAATGGTGTACATCTTGCATGTTGCATACGTGTACATCTTATACTTTTTCTCCCACGTTCTGTTCTCTGGTTGGATTAGCTCTCCTATCTTAGTGCTAAAAACCACAAAGAGGGCCAGGGAGTTAGCTCAGTGGTTCTGGCGCCTGTCTTGCAAGCGCAAGGACCGGGCCTCGATCCCCAGTAACCACATACCATACTGGGCGTGGAGACTCACACCCAGCAGCAATTAGTACCACATACCACAGTGCCAGGCGTGGTGGCTCACGCCTGTAATCCCAGCATGTAGGAGGCAGGAGGATTGCTGTGATGTGAGTTTGAGGCTGAGCTCAGGGCCAGCCTGAACCACAAAGTGAGACCCTGTCTCAAAAAAGCCCTAAAAACAAAAACAAAAACAAACAAACAAACAAAAAAAAAAAACAAAGAAAAATGATTCCCCATAAACAAGTTTTGCCTGACTCCAAATTAGGCTTTGAAAGAGGAAAGAACATTTTCAAATGCTTTCAGAGAAGTAAGATTCTTGTGCTGTAGCTTTAAAAATTTTTCAAAGCTGTGCCTGAGGGAATGTTTAGAAAATCTAAAACTGGACAAGGTGGTTGAGACTCCCTCGTGGAACATGATATTCATGTTAGGCAAATTTAACTGTGTGATTGAGTTGTGATTAAGTAGTGTAGAGGTTGTGTGTCATGGGTTAAAATAATTTGTAAGATCTAATTAATTGCTACCACAACTGATAGCCCTGTCAAATTGGCAAGTAAGTTCATTGATCTTAGAATTCAGCTGAGCTCAACAGAAAGACTGACAAAATAATTTGTAAACTGTGACAGAAAGAGACAGCCAAAGATAAGTAACGTGTGAAGGTAGAGCAGAGGATATACCACCAGAAGAGATAAAACAGGATGGTATTTTCAAAGAAATGTTATGCTTACATATCTCCAGAGACAAGACTCCAGGAAGCAAACATCTTGCTTTTCATCTCTTGTACATAAAGGCACTTGTGTGATTTTAACAACCTCTTACTTTTCACTTTATATGGAGCACAGGATAAATTGATCAGATTCTGTGCCAAACTCATTTAATCTCAAATTTCAAAAGTAGAAATATCCACATATCAGGTTTGAGTATAAGAAATGAAGTACTCTTATATGAATTGCCAGCAATTAGGCTTCCATGTAACCCTCCCTCAAATGGAATAAGTTTGTTATGTTCATCTTTTTGTTAAGGTCACAGGAATAGATTTTACTTTCTTAAAATAAAGAAAGCTGTAACAAATGGAAAGACATTGAGACCCAAGGTAGCAGAGTATTCCTCACCACGGTCACAAGTAGCAAAGGAACAAAATAAACAATTTCTCCAACTCTGTTAAGATGTGTAAAGGAGAAAAGCCAGTCCTTAAGCTACAAGACTAACCCAGCACCACAGCTCTGGTGCTTAGGCTGAGCATAAGATCTAGACTCTAGATCTAGATCCTGTCTAATCCAGTGCCTGAAATAATGTCAGCCAGGTTAGATTTAGAAGTCTTCAATGAGCCGAGGAGAAGGAAAAGAGCAGACGTGCTTGGAAAGGAGAGGAGACTACTGACTTCTAGTGAGTCAGACCTAGCAACAAGACTCTGGATAAACCTCAGGGATTTTGCATCAGAGCTTTTAAAGGCTTCTTCAGATCACTGTGACTTCCTTGGCCTCTGGTCACTCAATCGTTTCCACATCCCAGCTCATGACTATGATAATTAATTTTATCTCCCTCCCCCCAGCTCCCAAGTCTGTCTTGAAAGAATGCCATATCTGTGGACTTTGAGAGGATGATCATGCAGGACTGAGCAATTGGTCACACTTAACGGTAATAACTGCTCCTCCAACAAAGGACCTCCTCCTATATCTCACGTTCTAATTGGGCTCATTTCTGGTCTCTGCAAAATACTCCATTGTCAACTAGTAGTTGATTAGTCTTTATTTGCCTGCTTTCAGTAAAATTAGTGTGTGTACTTGCCTAGACTCAGCTCCTGCAGTAACCCAAACAGATCCACACAAAACAGAGCCATTAATCCTAAAACTTCATGTCACAAATCCAAAGTCTAAGCTGTTTACTTGTAAGGTAGGACCTTCTGAGGAGTCCGAAGACATGAGTACCAAGTGCCCTGAACAGGTCTGCTTTGTGAAAAACAGTGGATTCACAGAGTCCTATCGACCCAAACTAGCACAATTAGAAAATCCTTGATGCAATTTTATTCAAACAAGGAAAATAACCTGAAGTCATTTAATTACTAACCAATCAAGGCTAGTGTTTTGAGGTTGGGGTTTTTTTAGTACAATGCTATATCCTTGACTCTGTTTGAGTCTCATTGTAAAAATTCACTGTTGTGTTACCAAGCTGAGTCTGTCTGGATAGAAAAGATGCTACCCTGTCTACTAATCACAACAAAAACAATTAGATCTTTAAAACAAATTTCCTTAAATTTGGCTTTTTGAGACCATGTAACTGATTTCCAGTAACCCATACTGAAAGGTAATTTCTTTTAAAACTAATAAAATGAAAATACTTCTGTAAAAGTTAATTATCATGGCACCATAAAATATAAAATCTGTAATGCTATAACTTCTTTTCTACCAAAACTTATATAGCAAGTCTTCTGAGGAAATACAGAGGTCACCAGCAGCTCTCAACTCTTCATTTAGCTACCTGTGGGCTAAGTAATTGGAGGATGAAGTTTTATACTATTAGTTTTAAAAGAAAGGGTATAAAATATCAGAATTACTGATGTTTGACATAGTGATGCCATGTTAATTTATTTTAGTGTGTTGATGCCTTTTCCTCTTTGGAGTAAGGACATTTAGTTCTGGTGAAAGTGTTAAAATATGTAACTGTAGTTAATAACGGGCTTGATAGTTGGAGCATATACCACCTTGTACAAGCTACAGGCAACGCCATTATCACCTCTGTCTATCTCTCATACTTCTGCTCCAGAGTCATTTTGCCTGAAGGATTTCTTACCACTAGTGTGAAACCAAAATTTTTATTTGTCATTTGAACTGGCAGCACATTACTTTTCTTCATGAATAGCTTCCTAGTTCAGTGTTTTAAATTATCTAAAAGAGAGTGAAAAATTCAGGGAAACTTAATGAACCAGAAAGTTCTAAATTTCTGTTTAAAAACATATAGTTTCAATGAAAACTCTAAAGAAGCCAAGATCATTGAGCTAAGGAAAATCTGAGACATTCGCAAACACTGCAGTCAGTGCTACTACTCCACCCGGCAAAGATTTGAAGCTGTAATTACTTCTTACTGGGTGACACTTTGAGATTATAAGCTTGAAAAATGCATTAGCAATGAAATGTGTTATCACAGATTCATTCCATTTATTTGTTTTAATTCTAGTAAGTAATTAAGACAAAATTTTATATGCTTGGCATTTGAATTGAAAGGGATATTAGATTATATCTCTGTCGCATTAATGCTCTACTTTTTAAATTTTAAATTAACAGTTTGGTTATTATTTTGTTCAAGTATTAATTGGGGAAACTTGAAATTCCAGCATTGTCTTTACCATTAAAACTACAAAAAGAACTTAACAGAGGTTGAAATTTTCAGTAACTTGATAGCTATCATACAGGATTCAAAAATTAAGAAAAAGCAATTATATATTATTAACAAACTAATGAATGATTTGCATCTAGAGAAGGATTATACCCCAAGGGAGGGGCACTTAAATTGTATCAGGTAGGAGAAAAGAGAAATAATCTCAGAGCAGGTAAGTCTCAGTCTCTAAGGATGAATGAGGTATATTTGGGCACATATAGGTCTTGGGGTTGGAAAAATGTATGCCAGATAAGAGTAGCTGCTACTGCGGTGTTAAATAATGCTCTCCAAAGAGATAGCTCACAAGTCATGGTGTATAGCCTGAAGGGTCATGTGTTACCAGATGAAGCCGAAGAGATACGACACAATGTAGAAACACTAAACTGATGGGTGTTATTCTGAAATCTTTGAGTAGCACTGAAGTCTGTTTTATATAGGGAACATTGTGGTTAGACTTACGCTTGAGAAGATCTTCTGCGCAGTATGTTCAGGAAATGTGGAGCAAAGGTCAAGTGGTTATTCACTCTAAGCTACAGAAAACAGAGGTTACAGCAAAACAAAAGCAGTGGGAATGGAAACAGAATAGAAAGTCAACAAAATAGGTAAACTGGAAAAAGTTTAAAGTTGGTGAGATGTGAGAGGAAGAATTTGGGATCGATGGAGGATGAGCAAGTTCCTGGCTGACAAAATTTGATGGTGTGGTCAGGGTTCCTCAGTTCTTAAAGGTATGTCAGGCTGAGGAAGACTCCTCAGAAGACGAGAATTGTGAGTTCATCGTTTCATACTGGAATAGAGGTGTATTTTGGGAAACACACATGGTAATGAATAAAACTGCCAGTTTAAATTTCAGGAGACAGGATTAAATCCGAGATATATATTTGGAGGTCATCTACATTGAAATAGTGACAGTATTTTCAAGTGAATGAAGTTTCTCAAGGCAGGAATATAAAACCGAAGAATTATAAAGGAGAATAGGGCATGTAGGGGTAAATAATGAGGGAAAAGGAATGTGAAAGTAATAAAAAAAGAAAAAGCTTATGTATATAAGGGTGGGGGATTTCAGGGTGGGTGGGGGAAGGGGAAAAATGAGAATCAAGTCATGTCATACTCTGGTACAAACTCTCAGTGTTGAATGAGATGATGAAGTATATTCATAATGTACCAATAAAGATTTGAATTTTAAAAAATGAAAAATTTTGCATTGATATTTAAGTATAAGGAGGGCAATTACTGAGGGAAATCAAGAAGGACAAGTATATTGACAGTAGCACCAATAGCAACAATAGTAGTAGCTACCAGTTTGGACAATTGGCATGTCTGGACACTGAGGTACTTGCTTGCTCATGTTTCTCTGCTCAACCTTTGCAACAAATATGTGATTGTCAGGTTTTAAATGTGAGGAAGGTAGATCTCAGAATTACTGTCAGATCATATAGGCAGCATAGATAATAGGAAATATATGGGGTACAACAAGAGGTACTTTACAATGATAACTATAAGAATATTTGCTTTTCAAAGGCTATCCTAAAAGTGTGCTACTTTTCCATCAGGAAGAAAGCCATGTTCTACTGATTGAATCTGAAATGTTCTATTTGATTACTTGCCTCTACCAAAACGTAAAATAGAAATAATGCTATTTATCTCTGGAGACCAGGTGATTACGATCTACATCTGGAGCTAGCATGATCATTTATATATGTATGCATACAAGAATGTGCTCTTTTTTATAGTGTCTGTACATATAAATATTTACTAATGTATTGTGCAAAATATATTAAAAATGGAATAAGAAAGTTAAAATTTATATGTGGTTGGAAGACAGATATTTTTTCCTTGTGGTGTCTTTCCAGTTTTGATGTAGGAGGAACAGTATTTCATTGAATAAATGGACATATGCGATTGACTAGTATGAAGGGTTTTTTTTTAATTGAATGTATTGGCACATTTTAGATATATATTATGGTCACATTATTCATTGAGAATGTGTACTTAGCTATTATTTTAGTACATTGTCCCACTATGTAAAGATGAAAACATTAAAAAGATTAAAACATTAAATATTTATCTTAATCCTCTGGGTCAGAGATGCAGGGGCAGCTTAGAAAGATGATTTTATCTTAGTCCTTTGATGGGCTTCATTTGTGGAAAGGCTTGATACATCCAGTATTCAATTCCAAGATAGATTCTTTCCACAGCTGTTGGAAGGAAATCCTGCTCCTTGGTAACTATTGGCAGAAGCCCCATTTCCTCCCTCTGGGGCCTCTTCCTAAGCTGCCTAAGTGCCTAAGTGTCCTTAAACATGCAAACTGTCCCACTTCAGGGACCTGAGAAAGAGGACAAAGCAATACTTTATTTCATAGTCCAACCCGTAAATCTGTACACTGCCATTTCTGTTATGCTATTCAGTAAGTTACCGATTGAAGTTCACTTTGAAGAAGAGATCAAATGGACAAAGAAGTTCAGATGTATCTTCATGTTACATGTTATTCTTATGGTAATCATGCTGCAAGATCAGTTTGGCTAAAAGTGCATTAAATTTAATTATTTATATATATTTTTAAATCTTTATTGGTACATTAAATATACACATCATGATTGCACTCCATAATGGGGATTTGTACCAGTATAAGACACAACTTAATTCTCATTTTTTCCCATAGC
>PVIR01032473.1:0-18604 GCA_004026965.1 Petromus typicus
TGCACTCCATAATGGGGATTTGTACCAGTATAAGACACAACTTAATTCTCATTTTTTCCCATAGCCCCACCCACCCTACCACCCCCCCCATATATATAAAATTTGTTTACTTACTTTTTTGTTACAATCTCAACATTGTCCCCTTTCACCTTATTTTACATTGAGCATTTTCTATTTCACAATATATAACATACAATGCTAGGACTCATTTACATCTTTATTTTCTCATACTAGAGAAAAGATGCGATATGTATCTATCTGTGACCTATTTATTTCACTTATGAGGATATCTGGGAGAAAATATTTTTAAAAATGCATTCTCATCTATTATTTTCAATTTTAAGTATGCTGAGATCACACCAATACTCTATTTTACTTTTTAAGTAAGCTTTGTAAATAATAGCCTTTGTCATGTTTTTCCATTTGAATCTTCACTTCGATGAGGTTTCTTTGTATCATGTTATCTGAGTACTTAGAATCTAAAAATAAGATATTACAGCCTTTTATTCTCTTTCTGTTCACAAGGGACACTAATCTTGTTCTTTAAGCTCTGGATCTTCAGCAGTAGTTGTGTTAGAGAGAGGCTTGTGACTGGCTGTATTTTAGCCCTGGTGGGTGGATATAAAACCATATCATTGCCTTGTTATTAATTATTCTAGCCATTAAATGTCTCAGAAAAGGCTGGTACCTGAGCTAGGAACGTCATCCTGGACTTGGGGAGAAGTTTTGGCTGGACCAGACCCTCTCTGTGGCCTGATGGCTTCTGTCATTTATAGCTGTTGGCACTTTTAAGAATGAGGACCTAGTTAGGATTCCAAGACTAAATTACTGTTAATTCTAGCCGCTGCCCATCTGTAATCTCAGCACTCTATGAGGCTGAGGCAGGCAGATAAGGGAGGTCAAGCCTAGCATAAGCCACCTAAAGACTTAGAGACCTTGTCTCAAAATACTAATAAAAACAAATCTAAAAGGGCCAATCCAGAGCCTGTCTGAGGCCAAAAGGCTCTGCATACACTCCAGGTTATGATGCAGGCTGGATTTGGGAAGGACAGACATAGGCAGACAAATGGCTAAGTGTGGAGCTCAGCGTAGCAACTGTGTAGCCTTTGGTTCTACCCACAGTACTGGATTGCAAAAAGAAACTGGCAGAAAAAGTGATAGAGCAAGACAAGGAAGGGATGCGTTGTGATCAAGGGTAGGTGAGATGAAGACAGTCTACATGTACAGTAAATTCGTATTTGTGATTGATTGGATTAAATAAAAGGCCAAAAAGGGAAGTTGACCAGACTGACTGCTACTTTGAGTTTTTATTACCTACTTCAGTAGGTGCAGCAAGCACAGAGGCACAACCACTAGTTATTGTTAACATCTTGTATTCTTCTCACTCTCCCTACAATGTATTCCTTCATTTGTTTTTGAAAAGAAATACTTCATCATTCCAGGGAAATATTTCAGGAAACTTGTGAGTATAGTTTGTTATCTGAAATTCTTAATGGTGGTTTCTGAGAAGACCATGTAGAAAGGAAAATACCTAAACAAATTTATGCAGGTTTAAAATTGTTACTGATAGGTTAGAAGCCAGGTGGGTTGATAGCTTCATAATTGTTTTGATATATGGCCTCGATATTCTTTGAGTTCATAAAGACACCCATTGTCCTCTGTAGTTTGGATTTAGTTTTTGATTGCTGGTCATTTTGAAGGCAGACTGTAGATCGGCATTGGCAAACCTGTGGCACTTGTGCTGCAGCAGGATGTTTGTATCATTTAAAGTTCTACCAGGTTCCTCATCACTGCTCTGGACTCTGCATGTTGGTGTGTTGTGAAGATATTAATAGTAATTTGGTTCTGAGATTCTAACAAAAAGTGCACTGGACTTGGGAGTCAGAAACCTTGTACTACCATTCGCCCAGAAGAGTGAATAAAGAAAATAATCTTAAAATCAAGTCATGCTGTTTCCCTGCTTAGCACCTTTCACTGACTTCCTAGTACCTATAAGAATAAAATCCAAGCTCTTTAGAGAAAACCTGCAAGCTTTGGGCCTTGCTCTCCGTAATCCTGCCCTGTTTTTATTTCTTGCTTTTCATTAGACTCTTCTCATATGTGTTCCATGTTCCTCAGAAATCCTAGCTCCTTCCTGCTTCAAGGCTTTTGTGCTTTCTGTTGGTGTCCTGGAATCTCCCTTTCTCAGCTTCCTGTAGGGTTGTAGGTCTCAGTTGAACAGTCTGTTCTTGGACAAAGGCCTTCCCTGATGCCCACCTCAAACAGGCCTCTAATAGTGTGCTCGCGGTTTTCTTGGAAAACGTATCATCTAGAATTGTCTTATGTACTTATTGCTTACCTATTTATTGTTTTATCTTTATTATGTACTTCTGCCTTGATTTAAAAAGATAATCGTAGCCAATGAGGTTTATCCAAAATGATATGCAGTTATTACTAATTGATTTGAAAAGAGATTGTTTCTCTTTCGAAAATGATTGTCAAAATAAATAGTGATTCCTCTGTACCAGGCCAGATTCTAGGCCTGTGGAGGTGTTTGCTGAAAACGTTTAGTGGACAGAATTTAGGAAAGGGCTCAGATCTGAAGCACTAAACTTATGCATCAATGAACTTGAAAGAAATCAACATAAAAAGGAATCAAGAAGATTGAACTGAATTTAAGTGTTCATTTGAGGCTTAGATAATAAGTATACTATTAAATAATGAAAGAAGGAAGGAAAGATGAAGTAGGAAGTGAAAGAGAAGGAAGCAAAGAAGGAAGGAAGAATGGGGAGGAAGAAGGGGAGAGAAAGAGAAAGGAAGGGAAGAAGAAAGATAGGAAAGAAGGAAAACTTTGAGGAAAATCTAAAAGAACATTAGTACATCGGGCAAGGTTAGGTCATCTCTTTATTTTCCTTTTGGAGGAAGAAAAATGGGAAGAAGAGAGAAACTTGGAACATAAATAGGGAAGTGAGAATTGAAGAAGGATGGAAAAGAAAGAAGCATCATCAGACCAAAAAGAAAGGAGAGAAGACTGTAGATTCTGGTCACATTGGGGAGAGTTGAGCACTTGCCCTGCCGTGTGAAATACTGCTCAGTGGAGAACCACAGTTGAGGCCTCTGGACACACCTCCTGGGAAGGGAAACTATTGCCAAGAGCAGCAGAGCTTCTGTCTGCAGCAGTAGCTGAGGACAACTATGGGCCAGGAGAAATCCAGCCAAGAGTACGTTTCTCCACACACTGTTTAATAAGCCACTGGTCTTCGTGATCCGGAAGACTTCTTGTCGTCTACACCGTGAAGTGGAAAATAGTACCGTTCATAGGAATTGTCTCATTTTTGTTAGGGTGGATGATAACAGTGCCCTGGACCCTTGGATTGCCTTAGGGGCCCTTGTGATAGAGTTTGTGGATGGGCAGAATTTGCTTTCAGACTAATTCCAGTTCCAAAATTGGTGGAGGAAATGATATTTAATACCACATAAAACCAAAATGAATTATTCTCTAGGGAGTCGTCTGGTTGGCATTTCTTTTCTACTTTTCTTCTTACATAGGCCAGCTCAATTCTATTAAAAATTCTCTTAGCGAAATGTCAATGACTTCAGCATGTCTCCCCTCTGTGTCACACACCGAAATTTTCCTATAAAATACTGTTTTAATGTATTACAGATAAGCAGAATTTTATTAATGTCAGTCTCGTAGATCTACACACAATCCAGTATCCTATCTGTGGTTACATTTACAAGGTTGTTTTATTATTATTATTCTCAATTCCAGATAATAAATAGTTGGAAAACAGCAAAATGAAAGTGTTTTAACTACTTAGACTAAATTCCTCCAGGACAAAGGATGCATCTGATGCTGAGGCTCTAGCTCTTAAGAGGCATCACAGTTCCCCAAAAGATTAAATCTAGACTTGAGTTTTCCTCTTGTTGTCTGAAATGAATTAGTCAGTCTTGACTGTGCCAGTTTAGAGAATTTACTGGTCTATAACGAGAAGGCATTTGACAGAGACCACACAAAAGGGGTTCGAGCTCCAAAGGCCTTTTGTTTCCCTCACGATAAATTTTGTGGTGTTAATCGTGTGTTTGTTCTGAGAAGCTTCCCTGGGCCATTAGCACCCTGTGGACTAACATTCACCACAGGCAGCATTAAAAGTGAACCATTTGGGAAAGTTGAAAGGCTTCAGAGTGGAAGTGGCCTTATTGCTTTTAGTGCTCGGGCATTTAAAAGTAATGACCATCATCTGTACCATTCTGCCTTGGAAGCAGTCAAGAAAGAAACCTTAGTGGAAGACTCTGAGGTGGGATCAGAAGCGATAATCTGCTGTTAGGTAAAGCTACAGCCCAGACTTGTCAGGGACACCCCAGGCCTCCTCAGCACTGCCGCAGTCACGCTTTGTACTGACTCACTCCTTAGTATCCTGAGGAGATAAAGCAAAGTCCAAGCGCAACTGTACTGTGGGTGGAGTTAGTGAAGAAAACAAACCTCAGTCTTACAAGAAAGCCACATCCCCAGCCCAGCAAAGGGCCCTTGAGAAGAATGTCCTTTTCAGACAAGAGAATGGATTGTAGAATCTCCCGGGTGGTGGAATTTGGAGCCATTGCCCACTCTGGGCCCTAGAGGTTCCTTGTTGTCTCTGTCGGGCTCCATGGTTTCATGGGTCTCTTGCCACTTTTGACTCTTGAACAGGAAAATCCTTTCTCATAAAAGGAAGGGGGAGGAAAAGTGGCTTTCTAAAAATTTCTGAGTTGTCTTTAAGTGTAGACCTACTATATAAATATCCTTTTATTTTTGTGGTACCGTGTTTGAACTCAGCACCTTGTATTTATGAGGCAAGTGCTGGAACCACTGAGCTAAATCTTCAGCCCTGTAAATATCTTTTTTATAAGAGGATCTATTTAGAAAATACAGTAGTGGCTTGCCTAAGTATACTTTACAGTAGATCTTAAATCTTTGTTCAATCCTTTTGTATATTTCAGCTGCTCCTGAGCATCTGTAGCATCTCTCAACCCATAGGGTACTGGGTGTCCCCCTTGGTCTTTGGATCTTACCACTCCTAGCTGGATGCTTCCCCCTCTTTGCCACTTCTCCTAATTCACTGTAAACCTGCCCAGCTAGGCTCAGCCAGTGAAGAAGTCAGCTGGCCTGGGAGTTACTCATTTGGGAGCCAGCATGCCAGAATCTCTTTCAGGTAGCTCTTCCCATGTAATTCCCTTTGCTAGTCATCTGGTCTTGGAGACTTAGAGGATAATGTTCCAGAGGGAGAGAAAAGAAAAATCATAGTTACCTAACAAGGCAGAAGAGCCACAATGAAGGACACCATCTGCTGTCTTCTCTGTGGACTCGGAAGGAGAAAGAAAGAGCAAATGGGAAGTGAGGTATAGCAGAGCTATTCTGCCACCTGTCTAAGCCCTGCTGAGAATTATCTTTGCCAACCATTTGAACTCTTAAAAATGTAAGCTCTTGGCTGATTGGCCCTAGTTTTGCTTCCTTGGTTGCTAGTATGGTACAATAACTTGGCATTCTGCTGAAGGGTATAGATCACCTCCACTTGTTTTGGAATCTTCTAAATCCATCCAGTCAGTAAGTCCCCAGTGGTACACTGCTAAATTACTGTCCAAATAGTAATATATATTGCAAATTGGAGAGTCACAAGATGTGTCAAGAATCATTAGTTTTTTAGTCTTGTCATTCTTTTCAAACTTATTACATATGAAAAAACTGAGGTTTACTTCATTTTTTGGCATATTGCACTTGATAGGAATTTCTTTTTGAAAACTTGCCTAGGATACTACCTTACCTAAAGACAGATGAGTGATAAAGTGTAATACCTTCACATTTAAAAACAAAAGAAGAAAAGAATGAGAAGAAATCCTCATTATTCCTGCATACTGATCTCGCTTTCACGGCTGCACTAAAGTCAGAGTAGACACATTTGCTGACAGCTGGATTACTCCAGGTCTGGCAAAAGAGCATGAATCAACACTTCTGTTGAATTTCTCAGCAGTCCTTTGAATGTATATTTAATGTGTGTCATAAAAGTGTGTGCAGATTGCCTGAGGCCTTCTGTCATTAAGGCTCAAATGCTTAGCATTAGCCCATCACACTTTACTTCAGATATAATTGAAAAAGGTTTTAGCAGTATATGAGCATATGTAACAGTCATCATTTCTATTAGTACTTTAATCAAATCAGCCGTCTAATCAGAACTTTTAAAATCTTAAGGAATATTAGAACAAAATAGAACACAACCCTTGGAAGTCTGAGGCACAATTAGGTAGTGACTTTCTGATAATATTTTGCAGAATGAATGACTTTGTTTTGTAGGTAGATAGTTCAGCATTGACTAAGGAGTCTCATAAAGCTGGACTTTTCTAAATCCTTTGTGATTTCAGATAAGGCTAGTTTTCATTGTTATATTTATTAACAAAGGAACTACATTTCCTCTATCAGAACACAGTATTTTAGAAATTTAAATCCCAGACACTAATTCCTGCAGAAAAATGACAGCATATTCCATCTGTGAAAAAGAGAGAAAATGGTTGTAAACAAATCAAGAAAAATGTCACAGATGTTTGTTAATGGAGAGGATTAACTTCTCTCTCTCTCTCTCTCTCTCTCTCCCCTTAGTGCTGGTGATTCAGTAGGCAAGTCCTTACCACTGAGCTATATCCCAGCTCCTTTTCCATTTTGTTTTACAGCAGAGTCTTACTAGGTTGTGCAGACTGGTCTCAAACTAACTGGGATTGCCAGCATGCACCGTCCTGGCCAACTTGCTTATTTTGAAATTATATTAAAATTGTGGCACAGACTGTAGCTTGAGGATAAGAGAAGTGGCCCTTCGCACACCACTGGATTTAGGTAGAATCTGTGATTCCCTGGTAACAGCAGTTTACAACACTTCATTCTAGAAAGCGTGGTCTGAGTCAGGGGGACGGTCTGCTCAGAGCAGGTGTGCAGGCAGGTTGTGAGGTCACCAGGCTGAACAGGAATGGTGGGACTTCCAATGATTCAAATCACCACTGGAAATGTAAGTATGTATTTGTAAAGCTGGTTTTTCCTGCATCAAAAAATTTAATCTTAGATTATTCAGAGCCTCTGAAAAACTACCTTAACAAAAACAAAAACTATAAGTGTAATTTTTTTTTAAAAAAAGTGAGTAGCTGTCATCTATTTATCGCCTGCTCTGTGGCAGCCTCTGTGCTATGGGCATTGTGGTATTAACTCTATAATCTTCATACCACTCAGAAGATAGGGCCTGATGACCTTATACAGCTTTCTGAAGCTTAGGACTTGTACCCAAGACATAGAGATCTCTGTGCTATTACCAGACCCAGGCTGCTCACTCCTGGAAAACCAATATTGAAGTGACAAAAGTTGGTGAGAAGTGGCCCAGCATCTTGCAAAATTTAAGAGGTGTGTGCTATCATCCCTCAAGAAAATCTCCCGGGGAACTCAGGCACACAAAAGAGTTTTTTCAGGAAGGCGTAGAGGTAGTAGGCAGGAATACTGCCTTCTGGTGAGTCTTCATGATCCAGGGTATTTGCTTCCTTTTTTACCCCTCTTCTTTGACCAGAATACCACAATGAACCTCAGCCTCTTAGACCTAGTTCTTTTAGTACTGTAGACAGATATCCCACTTCTTGACAAGTAAACTTGACAGAAATTTTACATTTTTTTTACTAGTTAGTGCACAGAATTAAAGACTAAGGAGAAACATTACATAAGCCAAAAGTCACCGGATTTTCTGGGTTCAGTAAAGCAAAAAAAAACTATTTAGCAGTTGTACTCATCAGTTTTCTTCACTGAGACAAAATGCTTGAGAAAATCACCTTAAAGACAAGAAAGATTTCCTTTGAGGCACAGTTGCCAATGTTTCAGTCCTTAGTCAGCTGCCTGCATTTCTTCTAGGCCTGAGGTAAGGTAGAACCTCACAGTAGCAGTGGGTGTCAAAAGCTACTCACCTCCTGGCAGCCAGCAGTAGAGAAAAATGGGAAGGAACAGGCCAGGAATGCGATACACCCTTCAAAGACATACCTCCAACCAGGCCCTACCTCCTAGAGTTTCCTTCGGTTATGAACACATAAAAGTGTGTCCTACCTGCTGCCTGTGGGTTGGACGAGGGTAGGGAAAATAACTTTGCAAAGGACAAACCGAGAAACAGTGGGCCTGTTCCAGGGCTGTCTGTGTTTCAGGGTGGAGTTAAGATGGAGTGTGCATTACCTCACATAATTCCACACGGAAGTAATTCCAGCGCGGTATTGCCACGTTCCCCTCGTGCTCAGTGCCCTGCCTGTTATTGCTTAGTCTTTAAGTAACACAGGAAGATGTAATGTATCATTACAGTTCATTTTTCTCATAATTGTATTCTCAGTGGATGCAATTGACAAATTATTGAGCTTCTCTTGTCTCTCTGACATTCTTATGTAGTTTCAAAATGTGTTTTAGATTAAAATTTATCATAAAAAGCAATATTGTTACTTTTCAATAAGAATCTACTCAACTCTCCCCCACCCCCACAGTGAACATAAGACAAATTTGCCTGAAACACAGATAGAAAATAACCAAGTATATGGTTGGGGACAGAACCTCCCACTTTACAGATGAGACTGAGGCAAAGCTTGCATCGTTTCCCTTTGTCCTCAGACGTCCACCACATCTAAAGTGTGAGCTTTATTCAGACCAGAGGGACTGGTCTTGGTGCAGGATATGGCCGAGTTTGACTCTCCCCACAGAAGGAGCACACCTCATCTGATATCTGTGGTGCTTCCTGCTTACCACATTGGCAGCCCAGAGCCGTTCGTTTACTACTAAACATGTTTCTTTCAGCGTTGTACTCAGATAAGGTAGTGCCTTTTGCCGGTTGTCAGCACTGCTCGGTGTCTCTATTCCATGATCTCCTGTGTAGTAGAGCTTCGACTCCATGAACCTAGATGCTTGTTAAATGAGCATCCAGAACCATTCCCCAGAAGCTCCAGGGGCACAGTTCCAGAACCAGTTTCATCAAAGTTTTCAGGAAATTCTATTGTACAGACATTGCCTTAGAGGCACAAATAGAGTTTGCAGCAAACAAGGGCTGTGAGGGTGATAGCAAAGTCCGCGTGTCCACCACACCTGCCGCGGGGAGCAACAGGAGTTTCCAGGGTTCTGTCTCTCTTCCTCCCAGCGCCACTGAAAGTAAATCTTGAATTGTAGCACTGATGGTCTCACTGCTCCTATAAAAAGCAGAGAGTAAAAGAAGTATCCGTCTAGGGTCTTTTCAGACAGTGACTGTCTTTTAGGGTGTTTTTAAAACCTCACTGCTTCTAGCAAAATTAGTGGAATGTCAAATGACAGTGAGACAACAGGAAGTTTTAAAAACATGGTTATTAAGCATTGCAAGGCATTAGAACATTGTAATTCAGTTTGCAGCCAAAGGAAAAGCAAAGTGGTTAGTGCTCAACAGCATAAACCAAACAGCTGCACAGCAACGTCCCTTTATGATAAGAGAGAGATTCGGAAGGCTGTCAATTTAAGGATGCACCAGGTTCCAGCAGGTCATCTGCATGTTGATTGGAGTGTGGAACACTTTTGCCCTTAGACCGGAAGGAGCTTTGGCCCCGTGAAGGGCACCTCCCACAGAGGCTAGGTAGAGGGGACTTTGGTGTGTTGAGATGTCCATTGTGTCGTTACTACCTACACAAGAACACTGAGAGAAGTGCTCACCCTACCCTCGGCCACCACACTTTCCTGCCCAGGACATTGATCTCAGTAACTCTTCACTGCTCCACTCCTGCTCATGGGGCATAACAGCAAGGTTTGGGACCAGGCAGAGCTAACTTTGTGCCCTGCCTCTGTCGTACATTAGTTCTGTGTGCTCCAAGACTCAGTTTGTTCTCCTGTGAGATGGGAGTAATCGTGCCTGGTAAGTTGTCACCCCGTGCCATCTGGTACAGAACAGCCTTTCTTTGGGAGCGTTGGATGAGAGTTAGTGACAAATGGCCCCTCCCTTCAGTGTCCCTCATGAGAGACATCTGTGTAAAAAGAAAATTTGCAAACAAGATGGGTGCCTCGCAAGAAAAATAGAGACAAAGATCTTTATTACCATTTACCACTGACTTTTTTCCTCTGTCAGCTCCTCCTTTAGACCTCTATTCTCAAGGATAACTCCCACTCTTTTCTGGACCTGGGCTTCTAAGTTGAAAAACTAAGCTGCATCTCCCTCATGGAACTAGAGACCTCCTAGAGCAGGGTCAGCCTGGACTCCACAGTGCAAGGCAGAATGGGCGATCAGGTGGGAGGAGCTCCCTGTGGGTGGGGGAGGGCCTCCCAGCCTCGCTTTGGAGGTGGCTGGCAGTTGATAGCGTGTGACCATTTTCCTAAGGTTCTCTGTTCTTGTACGTATGTGTGCATGCACTCATACACATCACACACAAACACACCACAGTATATTACAAATTTAACCTCTCTCTGGGAGCCTTACAGTTGGGGAGAGGCCTTTTGTCTTCTCACAGGAACTGGGGTTGTAGCCATAGGGTAATGGCAACATTGTCCCTTCGATTCAGCTGGGTATAGTGCCTCTCATTTCCTGAAGAGGACCCTCTTTGTCTGACAAATGAAAACAATTTTCATAAAAGCTTATTACTGGCTTGGTATTTTAGGGCTGGGTTTTGCATTGAAAATTAAATTGTCATACTGGCAGATTGTTTCTGCCTATTTTTCTGTCCATGTGAAGCTGGCTGTCTCCATATCCCTTGGCTTCTTCACTGTAATGAGATTCTTTTTGATGTGTTTCCTGGACACTCTGTAGACAAAGATCGTAATCTTTTTTTTTCAGCATTAGTGCCAGTGACCAAGGCATATATGAGCATTCGTTTTCTGCTCTCTGAAGTGCAGCTCAGTTACAGCTGGGAAGTGAGCAGGGGAAGCCAGCAGGGCCTAGTCCAGCCTGCCTGACCCACTGATGAAATAAGGTACCACTCTGAGGGGCTCCGGAGAACTGAGCTCTCTTCCATGTGTGCCACAGGGGTGCAAAACCTAAAAGAAATGCTCGGGTATCAAGATCACTAGGAGAGAGGAAGGAATTTGGCACAGAACAAATCCTGAATAGAGAAGATACTGGTCAGCTGGCCAGAGGACGTGGCCTCCACTCCTTCTGCTCTAGGTTTTCTCAGCTCCTTGCTGGTTAGATTAGTAGATAGGCCAGTGCTCTTGCACAATTCTGTTGTACCTTCAGGTTGTGTTGTTTGAGTATGTGCATATTATTCAGAGTGCACATTCTTGCTTCTTTATGTTACTGCCATCTTTTTAATAGCACTCACAGGCAGCAGCTGTCTGAGAATGTGGGTGTCCAGAGGCCTTCTTGTCTCTGCCATTACCGATTCAAATGAGAAGACCCTCATGAGGAACGCAGGCTGGGCCCAGGATGTCTTTAAACATCAATGTTGAGTTTGACACTGAAGACCCTCATCAGTGTGAAGGATTATTTTGTGTCCTGCTTGTTAATAGGCTCAGATTGAAGAAACGGGTGTTTCTGGGGGTACTGAAAATACACTTAGGAATATGGTGATGACAATTGTTAATTTCTGTACTGAAAAGTTAGAGTGGCTTAACCCTTTTGAAAGATGTGCTATGCATCTTCTGTGAGTACTGAGCACATAATTAGGGAGCAGCAGTGGACAAAACAGAGAAGACCTTGGTCTTCATAAAGCTTAGTAAATACTGGAAGTGGGTCACTTATACAGGATGGTGCTGAGTAGCGTATATTAAAGTGGTAGTGAATCGGACAGCACTGGGACAGGGAGTGCCTGGGAAAGTGATGCTGGGAAATTAAGTGGATTTGAAGAGCAACTAGGACCCAAATAATAAACTGATTTCTGTGTGACACTCAGCTGTAGAGATTTTCATGACATCATCTGTACTGTTGTCTTATGCTCATACTTAACCTTTCATGCTGTGTCTGCTTCTGTTAATTTGTAAGCAAGTTGAGGGCAGGAACTGTAAGTCATAGGTTCCAGTTTCCCCTCTAGCACAGGTTCTTTTTTTTTTTTTTCTAGCACAGGTTCTAATATGTGCAGATGTTGCATACCTGTGTTCTAAATGAATTTATGTGTCTCCATCAACAGGAGACAAATGTGGTCCTGGCATGGCTGTTTCTGACGTCTGCTTTAAGTGTAGAGAACCATGTGTGGCCTGAGAATCATCTCTGAGCTGCAATGGTGGTCTCCTGTGACCCTTTGCTGAACATGCCACATTCTACTATGTCTCCTTGTAGTGGAGGGTGGACTAAGAGAAAAACCACTTGAGAGGTTTCTTTTTCTTTCTTTTCTTTTTAGAGGAAGTTTTCTTCCTCAGTACAAAAGTCACAGGAGGGATGGTCACTCAAGATTTGACATTAACCAACTGGCAACAGTTGTCTCACAATTCATATTTAGCTCCGAAGATCTTAAGACTTTGTGGTCTGATCCAAGATATTCCAGTTGATGCCAGGAAATTCTTTTTATGTTTCTTTAAAATTTAATTTAAGGTTGTTGGTCTTTTCTGAGGTTAGGTTGTGGTACAGAAAACATCCTAGCTGATGTCATTAGCAGTGAGCCCTGACAGGCCTGGCACAACCCTGCTCTGGGTGTTTGTAGCCCTCCTGGTCTGTACAAGGGTGCACACAAAGCCACCTGCTTCCCCACTGCAGAAGAGCTGGCCATATCCTTCCCTTAGCTTCCAGGACATTTTTGTTCAAGCCTATCGTACTCCAGTTCATTGAATGGGGGCAACAGTTGTGTTCAAAAGAGCTTAAGGAACAGGAGGAATTGATTACAAGCATGCAGAGGCTTGTGATAGAAGCTGGGACCTGGATGTGAGCCACTCACTGGAATGGGGTGCAAGTTAGGCCAGTGTGGGCCGCTGTGGCCAACAAACTCATACCTCAGGGCTTGTTGCAGTAGACTTCAATTTCTCAGGGTCATAGACTTCAGTGACTGGTGGCCAGGTTGGGCAAGCTCATCTGCACAAAGCCATTTAGAAGCTCAGGGTGACAGAGTTCTGTCACCTACATTCTGGACATTGCCAGCATGTCAGCTGACAAGGGATAAGAGTGCAAAAGATAAAGTGGGCAGTTTTCTGGGCTACCACAGAGGTGGCATCTGTTACTTGTAGCCGTGGTTCACCTGTTGAAACCCAGCCATGTGGTTACGGCTTACTTCTAGGGAGATTGGGACCTAGCATCAAGCTATCTGCCTGGGAAGAGAGGGAAGAAGCTGTGGAGAACCGTTAGTATCTCCACCACAGCCTGGGACTAACTGGGGTACCAGGTCAAGCACTCGTTGTTCCTCAGCAGGAAGCTGCGTGCCCTCCGTGCTCTGCTCCTGCTGCTCAGAGGAAGAGGGGTATGTGATGCTTTTGGATGGAAAGGACAGGCTCTTCCTCTCCCTCCTCCGGAGGGGCTCACCGGTCCTGCTGTGTGAACACTGTCGCAGCTGGAACGTGGGCTGGTACTCACTGAGGGCCCTCCAGGATCAGAGGTTGGCATATTCTTGCCGGGCTTACCTCCAGCAGCCGGTGACAGGCATGTCTGTAAAATGTGTGAAGAAAGACAGATTTCCTGGAAGACTCTGACCTAAATTCTAAGACAAGCTGTGAGAATTTGCCTTTAAAAAAATTTTTAAAGAGTTTCCTTCAAACCACATGGTTCAGTTCTGTCTGTGCATTAGTGTATATTCCTTAATCCTCTGGGGGAAAGACCTTTGCCTTCCCTGGTTTGCATGGCTTCTGCGTTCATTTTCTTCCTAGTGCAGTATTGAACATGACTTGCTCTTCAGTTTGGCTATACAACTCTTAGGAATGTGTCGATGAGATTGGAACTAGGCATCTATTTGGATGTGTGTGTCTGTGTGTGTGTGTGTGTCTGTGTGTTTGTGTAGGCACTGCTGGGGAGTACATTCCATACTGTCTACTCAACTAGTACTTCTTGGTATTGGAGATGCCAAAGCTGTACAATTCTACCTACCCAACCCCTGTTGAGCTGGGGATCAGTAGCTGCTTCCCGTGCCCGAGGACTCTCATCCAGGGGCCTTGTACTCTGACAGTTTCACAGAGCACAGGCCAAATGAAGGGGATTACAGAGCTAGGTGGTAGAGCACACAGTCAGCTATCAGCCCTTTGTACAAAAACAACACTAAGAGCAATAACAGTAATAATGCAGAAGAGTATAGAAATACGATGCCAGTGCATTGCACACAGGTTTAATGAGGGGATTCTCTCCTTGGGTTCAGGAGAAGGAATTTCAAGGAGAGAAATCAGTGCCCTGGCATCCCTGGTGTTGTGCCTCGGTGAGAGAAGTATATCGTGTGTGTTTTTGGTCAGAGAATTAACCACTAAGAAAAGACATGCTCAGGAAGGAAGTCCTTGATAGATGTTAAAGAGTTTTCTCTTTGTTCTTCGTGCCAGAAGCAATAGTTTCTAATTACGACAGGAGAAGTAGCACCTATGAAGTGTGTTGCTGTGTATCAAAATACCTCTGTGCTGTGTTACTGCTATATTCTGCATGCGATAGATGTTATTGAGGAGCACACTCTGTCCTTCTTTCCAAGGACACGATCTAACAGTTATCTCTTTTCTTTTCTTTCTTGCTGTGCTTTGCAACCGATGATGTGCTACGTGTCCTGTTTCAATGAAATCTCTTCATTTATTTCACATCACAACAAAAAGGTAAGGAACTGAAAATTGTGTTAACACATCTAAGCAGCACTGGCTCAATGTAAACATGCTGAAGGACGTGCATTTTGATCACTGGGAATATTTTACTTTATGAGAAAAAGTGATTGATTGTCAGAACCTCAAATCTAGTACTGATGTTTGGCTGACTGATTTCAGTCCTCTTGGTGTTAAACAAGGTTCAGGGTGTGTGTGTGTGGTGTGTGTGTGTGTGTGTGTGTGTGTGGTGTGTGCTGGAGGAGAAAGTCTTTGTAGTTAAAAATTCTTTAAGCAGTTTACAATTATGGACAATTGACAAACACTTCATATTAGGGAAAAGGAGGTGAGAGGAGTGTAAATATTGTTCTCAGTTCATATTTTGGAGCAAGAATAATCCAAACAACAAAGAGTCTAACCATGAGGCACCTCAAATGAAAAGCTTGTAGTTTTGTGCCACTAATCACACCTACGCACCTCATATCCCTTTCTCTTTCTTTGCTTATTTTTCTTATGGTTAAAAAAAAAACAAAACAAAAACATTAACACCATGTTAACCATTTTACAGTTCATTGGTGTTGAGTGTATTCAATGTTGAGAAACAGATCTCCAGGTCTTTTTCATCTGATAAAACTGGAACTCTACCCATTAAACAATTTTCCTTCTCCTCTTCCTCCCAATCCCTAGCATCTACCATTCTACTGTGTCTACGAATTTAACTGTTTTCACACCTCACGTAAGTGGAATCATACCGTGTTTTGTTTCAGGTTCATCCACATTTCAGTTTGTAATAGGATTCTTCTCCCTTTTTACAAAGTTCATTCATTTGCATTTTGAGACAGAGTCTCACTACGTAGTTTAGGAAGGTTTTCAACTCACTGTGTGAGGGCTGGCCTCGCACTCATGGGGATCTCCTGTCTCAGCCTCTGGGCACTGAGATTACAGACACACACACACCCCCACATGCCTGTCTTCTCTCCCTTTTTAAGGCTGAACAATGTTCATCTATGTATATAGCACATGTTATATATCCACTTGTCCTCTCATGGACATGTGGGTTCCTTCCACCTCTTGACTATATTGCAGAATCGTGCAGTCAATGCAAGTGTGCCAGTCCTGTCTGTGTTTTGACTGGATGAATTTTGTTAGTATGTATATCCATCCTGAAAGTGAGTTTTCATTATCTCTTCCACGATGAAATTTTCACCACAGCCAACCCCACCAGCCTTGGTGACCTCTTAGGACTGAGCATTCATCTTGAGACTTAGTGGCTGACAGAATCTTGGTCCCTGTCCAGTCACACAACATCTCTTCTTCTCTACCCTGTTTCTCTTTCCTACAAATGTCAGGCAAAGCGCCTTGGAAGCATGGTGTCCCTCTCATTCCCCACCACCCCCACACTGAAGTAGCTGTCCTTTGCAACATACAGGTGTAGCTATTTTTTGTAATTTATATCAGCTCATGTAAATGATGAGATTTTTGGATTAGCTATGAATTTTCATTGTTCTGCTTTGTTGTTTGGAAGAAGCTTGTTTTATTGCGGTAATCCCTGCTAACATGAGGAAAACACCAGGTGGACCCTCAGTGGCAGATGGTTTCTGTCTTTTCTTACCAGTTCCCTCCTGGGGCACATAGAGTGAGGCAATAGAGACTGTGTTCTGAACTTGGCTTCTGTAGGGCTGAGAGCGAGGACCTGGTCCATTGTAAGCCTTAAATTCTGATATCAGAAAAGCACTGCTTTTCCAGAATTCTCTTGACCACTGGTCTGTGTTGAGAACAGTGGGAAGAATGGAAGCTAAGGACAAACACCTGCACTGCAGGTGTGGAATCTGTGGAAAGAAATGTGATTCACCTTTGCACAGGCAACTGAAGAGAAAAGAACGATTTTCTGATTTTTCAAAGCTTCAAGCATATTCTTTTTATGGTTGGGGGTATAGTTCAGTGGTAGAGCATGTGCTCAGCATGTACGAGACCCACAACCCCTGCACCAAACACAACAATGAAAAGAGTATGCGTTTTAAACAACACTGATGGTCTTAAGAGTGCATTGTAGACTGGGCTTTTCAGACAGAAAACAGACTTGGGCCCCAGGCCTTCAGAGTGGGGGTAAAGGGGTGGGGTAGTGTGCTGAGCTCCTCTGAGCCCCAGGACAGGAGAAAAAAAGCTGTGACTGTTCAGTTTCATAAAATATACCAGCTGAGTGTTGCGTGCCCTCAGCAGCTGGCCAGGCTCCCCATTAGGGCTCATATTCAGCCGGGGTCGTGTCAGTGTCATCTTGGGCTTCCAAGAGCTGTTGGGAGGAACGGTTTCCTTACTCATGTTTTTGTGCATAAACCTTTGTCTGTCCTCTGTGAGAAGTCATGGGATAAGGTGATTTGAGACTCACACTCAGTTTAAGGATCAGAATGTTGGCTGGAGCCAGCTAATTCTTAAAGATTAGTAAGGAGACCGAGAAGCAGGTTTTCTTGCATATTATATGGGCCAGGGGAGAATCTCTTTTATGTGTCTATTCAGAAATCAGTAAAATTGACAGAATACAATCAATTTCCCTTGTGGTTTTACTTTTACATTAATTTGGAGATAAATTATGTTGGACAGTGGATATTTGTTTGATTTTCTGATTTTAGAGTACTTTATTATTTTCTTAATTTTAATTTTTAATTGTAAACTGAAAAATTATAATTGTTTCTGTTTATAAGGTACAAAGTAATGTGATTTTTTAATATAATATGTAATAATTAACTCAGTGACTATGCTAACATATCTACAGTAACACCTAGGCTCACAAGCACTTCTGTTTGCAGACAGTTTGGTTTGCAGATAGAAATGTTTGGCCAAATTTTGTTTCCATTCCCAAATGCCACACAGGGTGACACATGTGGCCATGTCTGTCTTCCTGACACAGCACAGACTTTCCCCAAATGGTAAGACAAATTCGCTTTGCAAACCAAAGTAGTACAGTAGTGCCTGAAAAACACTTATTATTTTTGTGGTGAGAACATGTGAAATTTATTAGCAATTTTGAAATGTACACTACAGTAATATTCATCATGCTGCGCATGTTTTACAGCATAACTCAAAGAAGCAAAGCCTTCTTTGCCCCTTTTGACCTTTAACTGTCACCTCTCCACATCCTCTGCCCTGAAGCCTGTGTACTTACCATTCTAGCCTGTGCTTCTATGAGTTCAGTTGTTTTAAGTGGTGTGTGTAGGCAAGAACATGTGGTGTTTATCCTCCCATGCCTGGTTTATTTCACTTAGCATAATGTTCTACAATTCTGTCACAAATGACATTTCCTTCTTTTTAAGGCTGAATAATATTCCATTGTGGATATGTGCCATATTTTCTTTATCCATTCATCAGCTGATGGAACATTAGGTTGGCTACCTAACTTGGCCGTGGTAAGTGGTGCTGCCTTATACAAGGGAATCCAGATGTCTTTTCAGCATACTGAATTAAAATATTTGGGTTAAATTCCTAAATGGTAGAATTCATGGATCACATGGGACTGCTAATGTTAGTTTTTTGAGGAACCTTCATATAGTTTTGCTATAATGGCTATAATAATTTACATTCTCACTGTCAATTCACAGGAGGTCTCTTTTCTCTACATATTTCAATGTACTTTATATTGGAATCGAAAGTAATACATAGTGGTACCTGCAGTACAAATGGGACTGATGAGAAAGCGTATTGTTTGAGAGATCATACCATTTTGGTGGTAGTTATTTTCAGATCACCACAAAATGGGAAAATAGAAATGCGCAGCGGTTGTGGCAGGGAACTGAGTTTTAGATTTCAGCTGGAGACAAGTTCTAACATTGCTCATATTGGGATGTACAGATGGGCTGTGGGTGGGGGGAGGAACAGGTGTATCACACTTGGAGGAAATACACAGAGAATCACAAAAGAACAGGAATCAAAGAGACCAGAACGAGCCACCAGGTGGATAAGGATGAGCAG
>PVIR01032474.1:0-18592 GCA_004026965.1 Petromus typicus
GGCGGCCTCCCGTGCCTCTGTAACGATGTACATACCGCAAACGTGTGTGACTGTCAACTCTGTTGTCTCCGGAGCGATGCAGTTGTGTTTGTTAGTCGGGCTTATTATTTTTTCAATGTTCGGTTGTCTTTCTTTTCTTTTTGTTTGGTTCGTTGGTTTCTTTCTTTTCCCCTCCCTCCCCTCATCCTTTTTATGAAACGAAAACTTGAAGGACTGCTGTGTATTTGTAAATAACAAAGCTGTCACCCTCGTGCTTGTAACTGTCCGTCACCCCACCGCCCGCCCGCCGGCCGTCTCCCGCGGGCGCGGTCTGTCTGATGTCCCCTCCCGCCACCCAGTGTGACCGCAGGAGCAGACCCCAAGCTCGCTCGCGCGCGCGCTCATTGGCTCTCGGGCACCCAAGTCACTTTAGCCACTAAACGCACCGCGTCAGGGTGCAGGGTGCAGCCGCTCTCGGCAGATCGGCCACCCGCCGCCGGAAGGGTCTCACGGGCCCTTTTTATTGGCCTGCCTGTTTTTAAATTGCGTTGCCGTCTTTTTCTTTATGGAAAAAAGAAAAATTGTCTTGTTTAATTTATTTGCACAAATGCAGAAGACATATTCTATCTAAATTATTACGTAAATATTGGAATGTATATTTTTCCACAGGGTGGGCGGGAGGCAGGGGTTTCTGTTCACTGTGCTGTGTCCAGCTGCTGCGCCGTAGGTCAGGGTGTCCAGACCCAGGGACCACCAGGCACCAGGCTTGCGTCTCCCCCGCCCTCCTGTCTCCGCCCTGCACAGGGCTCTGCTGCTCCCCGCCCTCTCCAGCCTCCCTCTAGCCACACGACATCCGCTGCACGACCCCGAGCTGAGCGCTGGCGCAGGCTCCTCAGGCCTCTCACTGGGAACGGGGAGAGAGCCTGGGCACGGCTGAGGTGCCACCGGAGGGACCCCGGTCCTAGGACAGTTGCCCTCCTGACCCTGCTGTTCGGCACAGCGGCCAGACGGGTCAAGGGGCTGCTGGGGACATGGCGACTCCGCCAGCCCTGTTCTCTTGGGTCCTGCAGCCACTAAGAGCCTCTTGGGCGCCTTCGGCCCTGTGTTCCCTGCGGTCACGGCAGCTGGCATTGGCTCCGGGAGAGGAGAGCTGGCGGGAGCCAGAGGGAGCCCCAGACGCACCTCCCCCTTCACCTGCGCCCCTGCCCCGCCCCTCCATGACTAACGCCTGGTCCTCGCCACCCTCTGACCACCGCAGTGGCGCTTCTGCTAACCGTGACCGTTTGAGCTCTCAGAAGGCAGAAGGCAAAGAAAGGTTGAAGTGCTGAGCACCGGGAGTGGATAGGGTACTGGGTCCAAACCTAAACAAACGAAGCCTGGTGAGCTCCTCCGCCCCTTCCAGCCGACTAGGCCAGGGCCGGGGAGCGCACACGGCACCTCAGCCGGCTCCGCCTGCCCACCTTGCCCACTGTCCCAAGCCTCAGAGGTAAGGAGCAGCGGCTGGAGTGGGCGCGCAGAGTCTTAATTTTAGAAAGTCTTTTCTCCCCCACGATTTTTTTTTTTTTGGTTGGTTGGTTGGTTTTTATGGTTTTTCCTTTACCTATGAGAAAATACGATTACAACCACTCCTGGTAATGATTTAGTAGTTCCTTTTCATTTCAGTTTTTGTAAATTAGAAGATGATTCTAAGAGTTACTAAGGATGATTTATTTAAGAGAACTACGTCAAATAGCGAATGAGTTATGGGTAACATTAGCTGAAAATAACCTTTCCCATGGGAAAGGTTTCTCGAAGGCATGGATGCAAATATAAAATATTAAAAAAAATCTAAATAAAGCTTATTTTAAAATATGATTGAATCCTATGTAATTTGATTCTTCTGTTTTGCTCCGGGGGGAGGCTGCCCCCCCCGCCCCCCGTTGCACCCTGGAATGACCGCCCCTTGGAATCCCAAGGCTGTGTCCTCAGAGGGCAACAGGAGGGGCCGAGGGGCGCTGGCTGGATTCTGGCCTGTGGAGGGGCCATTCCGGGGTGGCCTCCCGAAACATCTTGCTGCCTGTAAATTACCCTCCCTGTAATTTGGGGGTGCCTCAGCCTCTGGGGTCAGCCTGTGCACCCAGCACCTGTGTTCTGAGATTCAGGGGCTGTCAGCTTTCTTCTGCTTCCTCCCCGAACACCCTTTCTGGAGCCTCGGGAAGCCACTTTGGGGCACATTCAGCTCCACAAGCCTCCTCCTGGTCCCCAGTCCCGCCCTCCCTGGGGACTCAGAGCGCTCAGTAGGCAGTGCGAATGGCAGGGCTGGCAGGGCTTCCTGGATTGAAGCTGTTGTGGGGTTTCTGAGCCCACAAGGCCCTCCAAATGCAAAACACTGTTCTCCCCAAGAGTCCACTGTATCCCGGGAAGAGGCCCCAGGTCGCCCCAGCCCGGACCGTGGCCAGTGTCCCCAGCTCACAGCATTCTCCCTCTCATAAGGCTGAGGACACCATGTTTCACTCTCCTGACTCTCTGTGCTGGGAGAGATGCAAAGCTTTGGCAGGCAGACCAGGCCAAGCTGAGACGGAACCCTCAGAGATAGCGAGGACTGAGTACCCCGCAGGTGCCCAGGGAGCCCTGCCACACTGGCAGGAAAGCTTAGGACTGCAAGGAATGCAGGGCATCCTGCCCAGAGTCCTCCAGGACCATGCCTGAGGGGAAAAGGCCAGTGCAGGCCTGGCCTCGGGGATCTGTTCGGTGATTCTAAGCCTCTCCTGGATCTAGCACCAGTGGGCTGATCTGAGAGAGGCAGGTACGTTTACAGGCACACACACTGCACCCTGTGCCCGCCCTGTGCAGACATCGCTAATCGATCACAGTCCTGCCCACTCGTTCCAGAGTGGCTCAGACATCACTGCCAGACCATCAGAGTTGGCACACAGGATGAAGCCTATTTGCTATCCTGAAATTAACCCAGCCCCTCACTCTGAAAAATCTCATGGGAAAACTAGCCCAGAGAGAAGTAGGTTGGCCGTGGTCCCAGCGGGCATATAGTATCTTGTGACCATCTCAGGAACAGGGCCACACTATACTCCCCACAGTGTCTCCTTTGTACTTTTATTTTCCTACGCCGGGGGCAGAATCTGGGCCTTGTGCCTGCTAGGCAGATGCACTGAGTGGTGGCACTGAGCTGCCAAGCTGCCAGTCTTAGTAATTCCTTTGCTAAAAAAACTTGCTCTGATCAACCAGCTTCAAGTGCTACCTGTTGGGCTGCCCGGGGCCTTCAGGGTAAACGCTCTAGCTGCACAGGTTGTGCACTGCATTACTCCGAGGGGAGCCGTTCTCCAGGTGCCCCGAGACTGGGGCCCCAGGCTGTGTAGTGTACAACCTGCAGGACTGTGCTCAGCGGCCCTGCTGCACTGCACCCACGTTGCTCAGCTCTGCGCAGCAACATCAGCAATAACAAAATAATAACATCTAACATCACTAAACATTTATCGTAGGCCAGACTCCATGCTGTGTGCTCTTCCTGTATTAACTCAGCTAAACACCCCTCAGCACAACAACAACTTGTGTTACTGATGTGCTGGCTGAGGTTAAGCCAGTCACCAAGGTCACAGAGAACTGAGCTGCAAATTTGGCAAGTCTGGCCGCACTGCAGTCTGGGCTGGAAGGTGCTGGGAACACAGATGGGCCGAAGTCCAGGGTCATCAGGGCCAGGCTTGAGGGCTTCCACCCTGAGGACTGTCCCCAAGCCCAGCCCTGTGCACTGTGGCAGGAGCTGCCCTGCACTGCCTGCTCACTGCTGTTCTTCACCAGACAGGCTCGGGTCCAGCGCAGGGGCCACAGCAAGGGCTCAGCACTTCAAAACCTGGTTATAATACACTCTGGGCCCCATCTCTGAAAGCTTTCCGCGGGAGACCCACAGGCGTCCGCTCCCTGCCCACCTGTTCCCAGCAAATGACCCCTGAGCCCCACAGCTTAGACCCACTGGAAGGGGCAGATCACTTTGGTTCCTACCTCTATCTGCGGTCAGTGGGAAAAAAAATATCTGGTGAAACCGATGAATAAATAGGGAACTCCTGTTAGCACACCTTATAAACAGGCTCGTAACTTTGCATTATAAAAGAGTACCCTATAAACATAAAAGTAACTTAGGAGCTTGTACAGTAGATGTTTTTTAAATACAGCCATGGCAGTGAAGGGTTAACCAACAGGCGAAGGTATCACCCAGGCCTGGTGGGCCACACCTGTCAGGTCAGGGCTCCTGGAGGTGAGGTCAGAGGATTGAAAGCTGGACCACGGCCCAGCTGACTTAGCAGTACTCTGCCTAAGAAAGAAAAGACAGGAGTCACTTCACAGGCTGGGGGTGGAGCTCAGTGCAAAGGCCCTGAATTCAGTCCCTGGACCAACAAAATAAGCACCAGTCTGTGTTGCTGTGGAGATTTCAGCCCTAGCCACTCTTGCAGGATGTCCTTGGGCCTGTTCTGGGAGTGCACAGGGCACGCTACCCACAGTGCCCTTCGGCTGGACAGGGGGGCCCCGAAGGACTGGGCTTTAAGGAGCGCAACTGCAGGAGCCAGATATCTTGACCTATGCTTCCTGCAAATGGCGGGACTTCCTCTGAGCCAGCAGGTGCAGGGAGCCCTGCCACACTGCCCAGAAAACAGAGGTAGTTCACCTTTCTGAGTTCCAGGTTTTGGAAATCCTCAGTGCTTTCTTAATTTATCATGAGGTAATAGCCATTAACTGCATCATTCATCAATGCAAGAGAACCCATAAATTGCTCCCAGAATCCTCCAAGGAAGATCTGCTCTGGGAAGTTGCTGCAGCCTCCCAAGGATGCTGCTGTGCCCCAGTGGGCTTCCGGCCAGGCCCGCAAGTCACTCCAGCTCTGAGCCTGGATCTGTTTAACCCATAAGCCTCCTCATCTGTAGAGTGGGTGCAGTACACCCCCTCTGCCCAGGCCCAGATAGGAGCCCTGATGTATTTTGGAGACCAGGAAGGGCTGGCCCGAGGGTTTGTGTCTGGATGATGTATAACCAGTGGTTTAAGTTCAGCAGGTGGCTGTAAAAAGTACAGGTGCCACTTGCCACATCTGCAAGAAGTAACTCAGATTTGCCCTAGGAGAAATCAGGGCGCCAGTCATCTGAACCTAGACCGAAGCGCAGTCCCAGGGCTGCCGTGGCCACTGCCTTGGGACAAGGACAGCACTGGAGTGTGCGGCTTTGCTGACAGCATCCAGCCTTGCTAGAGCTTCAGAGGAGATGATCTCTGCTTGTGACCACCATGGGCAAGTCGGACACGGCACAGCCGCGGGGCCACCTAGGGGTGATGCATGTGTAGGGACGCCACGTCCAAGCCCGGGCTGGGCGGGTCTGTGTGAGGTGACCTCAGTCCCTTTCCAGGCTGAGTGCTGTTCTGTTTCCAGGTACCCCTCACTTTATCTTCCAGCTCCTACCCAAGAAACCCTCTTACGGATGGGCACTCCTACGCACAGAGAAGGGACGCCCCCCCCCCCAGTGTCACGTAGGGACCCGCAGCACACAGCAGGTCAGCCCTCGGCCCAGCTCTCCCGATGGAAAGCTGCAGAGAGAAGGTCTCAGCGGGAGACCAAGCCCCGAGCAGACGAGCACTTCGGGCCCCCAAGGGGAAGAACATGGGATAAGAGGGAGTTTGTGCGCTGTGTCCCACGGCCCCTCGGGTCCTCAGAGATCCCTCTCGGGGCTGCCGTGGTGGTTCCGGACCCCCTTCAGCCAGAGCTCTGGGCCTAGCTTCATGCACCTAGCCTCTCGTGTAAGGGACCACCCCACGGGCCCCATGACGGAAAGAGGCAAAGACGAAAGGGAGACAAGGAGCCCAAGAGGCGCATGCCCATCAGTAGCTATTACCCTGACCAGGTTGCCGCTCCCCCATACCCACTGTGCCAGAAGGGCCAGGCCTGGGCCCTGGGTCTCAGTGTAACACACAGCCCTGCACGGGCATCGTAAGAAGGATGAGGCACCTTCCCGGGGCAGCCAAAGTGCCCTGCTGGGGAAGGACCACACTCAAGCAGGGCCCTAGCCACGCCACGACAGACTGCCAGGGCCTTGTAAGGCTGCACTGAGGTGAGAGCCACAGGCCTGGGCAAAGCATCTGCCACCTCCAGTCAGCCCAGGGGCCCTGTAGCAGTGCCTGCTGCAAAAAGGTGTCCCAACTTCCTTACACATACACAGCCAGGGGGCAGCAGGGGCAGGCGTCAAGCCTGATGGAGTCCGAGTGCCAAGGTGACATCCGCACCTCAGAATCCCCCGATCTGTGGGCCTTGTCAGCTGTGGGAGGCTGACAGATGCTCCTGTCAGCCTTGCCCTGGGGCCTACAGTGCCCAGGGACCCTGGGCAAAGAGCCTTAAATTAGGAGCAACCAGACGTACCTGCTGCAGAGTGGGGGGGTGGGGGAGGGCCTTTGCCCAACCCAGTACAGTCAGGAGCCTTCCCAGCTCGGCCCAGGGCTCACTGACCATGGCCAAGCTGGTCTCCTCTCTGGGCTATCTCCAAGGCAGGCCAGGTAGCAGTTATCCACCGGCCCGCGAAGCCCTGGGAGTCGCTGGAAACCAGCAGCACCCATTCTCAGCTCTCAGCCACCCACACACTTCCCCTGAACCCCCGGTTCCACTGTGCGGCCTAAAGACAGTTAACCAGGGTCTGAGCATCTAGGCTGTGTGGGTACCGGGGCTGGTCCACTCTGAGGTCCCTCTGAGCCCCTCACCCATCCCTAGCCTTTCTGCTAGCCCCGCTCCCCATCATGAAGGGGCTATAGACCCCCCGTAACCCTAGACCAACCTAGAAGAATGGGGGGGGCATGCCTTCTGAAAGTCCAGACCTCGTACCTCCTTCTCTTAGAGGTAACACACAAGAGCTTGTCAGGCCTCTGAGGATGAAGAGGAATCTTTCACCCTTTTTTAGTCTAGCGTTTCCCCGTGTTTTCCAGAAGTCTGGGGAAGGTGATCCCCGGGCTCTCTGGTTCCCATACCCCGGCCTCTGAGGTGTGGGTCGGTGGTCCTTCAGGATGTCTGAGCCGACACCTTCCCGCCACCCGAGGCTGCTGGGGGGCTGTGTGAGCCTAAGTGAGGCCTGTGACAGGTGGCAGATCAGGCACGGTCTGACTGCTCCTTCAGGCAGCTCTGCACGTTCCAGAGCCTGCCCAAATCGCCCCTTCCACAGGGGCCCGGAGGCCGGGCAGGCGGGGAGTCCCTCAGGGCTAGACCACGTGAAGGGGTCAGCCGGCTCTGGCAAAGGTGCCCAAACTAGAGGACTGGCCTGATGTTTCCAGATCTGTCTCCAGATCTTTCAAAAATTCAAAAATGATGTGGAATACACCCCAGTTTTTTAGTTTCCTCACACCTTTTGAGAATTTATCTTTTAAAATGGTAATGTCTAGGCTGGGGGTGCAGCTCAGCAGCAGAGCACCTGCCCAGCAAGTGCAAGGCCCTGGCTCCAGTTCCCAGTACCAAAAAGAATCGCTCCAGTCAGTGCCCAGCCCTGGCTCTGCCACTTCCTGTCCCGATCCTCTGTGGGCCCAGCGGGGCCCCAGCCTCACTGTGCCCAGCCCGGTCTCTGCGTTGTCCCTTCCCTGCCATACAGGGGCTCACTAGCTGCGGCTGAGTGAGCTCAGCAGGTGTCCCTGATTGTGAGTCTCATGCCCAGGGAGCGTGGCACTTGCTAAACTGTTCCAGAGACAGGTGGGCATCAGAGGCCACAGTCAGGTATGGACACCTGGTCCACATCCGCCCTCCTGCCCTCTGGGTCACTTCACGCCCGACTCTGTCTCTGTGTCTGCATTCAGTCTGGCCCATGGCACAACTCAGCAGACAGGGCTCAAGGAGCAGGTGCCCACGCCGCCCGGCATCCCACCGCGACCTTGCAGCTCCAGCAGTGCTTGCCAGTGTGCTCCCGTCACAAGGACCAGCTCTGAGCATCACCATGTCCCATGGTGATTTTTCCCTGAGGGCTCACCCAGGGGCAGGCAGACGGACGAGGCACTCACCAGTGAGGCGGCAGGACACAGTGCCAGGCAGCTGGTACCTGCAGCAGGAGGGCGTCCACCAGGGCAGTGCCAGGGAGGGCACATGCTGAGCACTTCGGGATAGAAAATATACTCAAAACTACTAAAAATAGGGCCAGCGATGTAGCTCGGTGGTTCTGGCTCTGCCTTGTGAGTGCAAGGTCCAAAGTTTGATCACCCGCACCACACACCACAATGCTGGGCGTGGTGGCTCACGCCTGTAATCCTAACACTTAGGAGGTGGGGGCAGGAGGATTACCCTGAGTGCAAGGCCAGCCTGGGCTACACAGTGAGTTCAGGGTTCACCTAAGCTACAAAGAGAGACCTTGTCTTAAAAAACCATTAAAAATAAGTCTGACATGGTAGTATGTGCCTGTAATCACAGCGCTCTAAAAAGCCGAGGCAGGAGATTTACAAATTGTAGCTTGGTGTAGGCACTTAGGGGCCTAGAGATCCTACTTTAAAATTTAAAATAAAATGTTTTAAAAGGGCCTGGGGATGTAACTCAGTGCACAGGCTCTGAGTTCAAGTCCTAGAACCTCAAAAAGAAAATCAATGGATAGATAGGTACGTAGGTAGATTGAGTTGAACTGTGGACCAAATAGCGGAAGAGAAATATTTTCAATGGAACATCAAGTGAAGAATATTATGTATCAAGAATACAATGCCACGTGATAAGGAGCTGGACTACAAAGCAGAAGCCAGAGCTTCCAGTCTAGCAACCGCCACTGGCCGCACAGTACTGTTTAAGTGTATGCTGGAATTCGTTAAAGCTAAATGAGAGCAAGTTCAGTTCCTCAGAGCACTAACCACCTGTGCCTCGCGGCTGACGTGTGAGCGTCGCCCATCACAGGAAGTTCTGCTCAGTTATAAAGTGAGAAAGACAGACTGCAGCGTGGGTCTGGTGGGATCTCAGGAGGAAGTAAACGAGAAGACAGAGAAGACGGCACACTTTAGGAGGGAGTGGCTAACAACATGCCACGAGTGAATTCCTAAATACAGCACTTTATATCAGTCAGAACTAACAGAAACCGACTTGCACTCAGCTTCCCTGTAATAAAACCACAGCACGCCAAGGACAGAGAATGACAAAAGAATGACAACAACTCCTCTTTTGCGCAAAGGAAGACGGAAAATCCTGGAGCAAGGCCTGCGACGTGCTGAGAGCATGGCCCCAGAGCCATGTGCAGCATTGCCGCTATCCCACAAGCAGGTGTCGGCCTTCACCACCGACGTACTGTCACTCCAAAGAGATGCGCAGTCTTGTTTTTCAGGAGTCGGAAAAATACTGCAGAAAGCAGGTCCGGAGTACAAGTGCTGAGCAAGCTGTAAGCTTGTAGGTAAATAGTTGGAGCAAATGCTGTCATATAAAATAACTAGATGACAGCGTCCAAACTATGAGGTGCTTTTTGTAAGCAAGGACAGAATGAAACTGCTGGACGTGGCGTACGTGATGCCACGGGTGGGACAGGATGTTGAAAGTCGGCCCAGGCCCTGGTGAGAGGCTGCACCGTGAGGCCGTGGCTTGGAACCCAGCCCCTGGGCCCTGTGAGCGTGCCCTGGGCCCCCAGCAGCTCGCTGGCTCCTGCATCCTAACAAGCTCCCAGCAGTGGCTGCTGCCAGCCCAGGGACCCACCTCGCACCACAGAGGTGAGTGAGCTTCCCTTCCAACCAGCCCAGGGAGGAACAGACCCGCCTCTGTCCGGGAGACACACCGTGCTGGGCACACACGTTGTGTCAGACCTTCGGTAGCCACACTGGAGAGCCGCAGGGGATGAACTTTAACCAGCACTGCATTGTACTTAAACCAGCGCACCCCAAATACCATCACTCTGATACGTGATCAGCACACAGATGACTGAGACAGTTGACGAATCTTTTCCCCCATAGTACGTCTGCAAACTCCAGCATCTGGCTGACACTTTCGGAGCCTCTCACTGTGGACCTGCCACGTTATGTGACAAGCACTTAGAGCGGGCCTGGCCTGTGATAGCCTGTGGAGGACCAAAGCCCCATGAGGTCGCTGATGTCCTCTGTGCCAGACACCCGGCCGACCACCGCCCTCAATGTCCCTGCAGCCAACATCTTCGAGATCAGAGCTTATTTCTCAACTCCACTCTAGAGACGGGGAAAATGAGACATTGGCAAACATTTTCTCGAGACCATCGCTGGTGAGCAGAGCCGGACACAAGCCTTCTTCTGCTGCACCCCAGCTCCCTCGAGCGTCTGGCTGGCCTCCTCCTCCACAGGGCCTCTGTGGCAGCCGGACATCTGCCACGGCCTTCCGCTGTGCTGCCTGGTACGAAAGCCGCCTTGGACAGCATGGACACAAGGGGACTGGGCTGTGGCTGGATCAGAACGGTGTGTGCAACAGCAGAGGTGGAGGGTTGGATGTGGCCAGAGACAGCAGGCCCCTCAGCAGGCACGGTGACCTTAGCCGTAGCCAGTGTACTAATGTTCTCTGTGTGTGTGTGTGTGTGTGTGTGTGTGTGCACACGTGTGCATGCAGGTGCTCTGTGTGCATGCATACGATCTGGGCGCCTGTGCCAGGACCCTCCGCCCCATAGTCCCAGGCTTCTGGCACCCCTCACTGTGCCTCCCTGTGGTCCCAGCCCTCAGCCTGGCCGTAAAGGTGGCATATCCCCTCAGGACCAAGGAGGGGGCAGTAAGAGCCAGGCCTGCCGCAATCCCAGATGTAAAATGCAGCTTGGTGCGTGCCTCGGGGCCCCTCCAGCCCAAGGCCCTCTCCCCTTGCAGGGTGGGCCTGAGCACGAGGCAGCGGTGCTGAGCAGCTTTTATGCCTGGCCTGCCCTGGAGTTCCTAAAGCATCGGCTCCGGAAAGGACCGGAGCTGGAAGCCAGTTCGCCTCCTGCCAGCATGGGCACACACACACATGCGCACACACACATGCACACCCATGCACATGTGCGCACATACACCCACACCCATACACACATGCATGAACACACATGCACACACACCCATGCATGTACACATATGTGCATGTGTGGGCACACACGTGCACATGTGCACACATGTACACCCATGCACATGTGTGCATGTACATGCACACACATACACACATGGATGCACGCACATGCATACACACGCACATGCATGGGTGTACACACATACACACATATGCACACGTGCACACACACACACATGCACACGCACGCACACAGGAAGGCTCATTTTGGCGTGTCCACTCACCTGCCCTCCCACTGACCTTGTCGGCGTCGCCTGTCTCCCAAGGGCCTTCTCCCCACTCCAACCTCACCTTTCTTCTGCCCCGACCCCCATGCAGCCCAGCCCTGCCCCCCACCTGGCCTCTGCCCTCACCTGGCCACCAGCTCTGTCCTGACCAGGACCATGGGGCTCCGCCCTGGGCACCGGAGCATTTTTCCCCAGGGCTGCATGCAGCCAAAGCGGCTGCTGGCTGAATTGCAAGTGTGCCCAGAAGCGCCCACACGCCGGGAAAGGAAGCCCTTGTTGCCAGCATCACATAATATGCCTGTCAACGTAGGAGGTAAATGTTACTACACCCATCCTGCAACAGAGAAACTGAGGCTTGAGGAAGCTGCCCTAAGCCTGGTCCACAAGAACAGCCTGGGCCTCATCCTGGACTACTGAGGGGCCAGATTTAGCGGTAATTACCCTCCTACACCCAGGGCCTGAACCTGGCAGGATGCCACGTGTGAGAACTGGTGGCTGACCCCTGGGCCCGAGCAGGATTCCCTGCCAGGAGGCTGCCTGGAGAGGGCCCCAGCTCGGTGCTGAGCCTGGCCAGGGATGGGTCTGCAGGGTCGGTGCCCCCTCCCAATAAACTCCTTTGTGCATGCCTCGGATTCCAACTGGTGGGGGTGTAGTGCCCACTGCTCTTTTGCAGAGAGCAGAGCCTCACCCCATGCAAGAAGGAAACGGAGGCGGGCAGCGAGCCCTCTCCACCCACCTCTCAGCACACTTACTGCCGTGTGTCCCCACAGCTGCTTTGTGCCAGCTTTATGGAGGGGGAAACCGAGGCACAAAGGAGTGAGGACACTGGCGTGGGGTGAGGGATGAAGGGGATCCCCAGGTGGGCACGGTGGTTTCCAAGAGGGAACAGGGAGGTCGGGCAGAGCTGGGAGGAGACTGTGGCTTGGACCGTCCTGTAGTTCACTGGCAGACAAAATCCGCAGTGTCCCGGTCCTCTAGAGCCTGACACTGTCTGAGCACTGGCACGGCGCGCCCAGGTGGCAACTCTACGGGGGTGGGGGGATTGTGCGCCCCTCACTGAAGCCCAGCTCAAAGCGCCCACAGCCCCAGGTCAGGCAGACTTGAAACATGAGCAGGTTTCCTGTGAGAACTTGTCCCCTCGAGACAGCTTGCTACCCACACACTTAGCCTGACTCTGCAGCGAGTCACAATCCTAGCACTGCAGGTCCCACGCGAGCCGGATACGGGAACTGGGCCGTGCAGCCCAGCCAGGAGCCTCGGGGCACAGCAGGAGTGCAGTGTGCGCAAAGGCCCTCCCACGGGTATAAGCTCACACACACGCACAACTCCCCTCAGCCCCGTTCAGGACCGACTTAATCTCTCCCCCGCAGTATCAAGGATACATGTATGCACGTCAGAATTGTACATTTTATATGCATATACTCTCTCCTTTTACTCCCGTCTCTTTCTTCTTCTATCAGCAATGACTGTGGACACGGTCTGAGATCAGGACACTTCTCTTGTAGTAAATTTTTACTTAACTACATCAGTTCCAACTATAATCAGAATGTCATCTATTCTTTGTAAGTTCCCATTGATAACTGTCACTGTTCCCTAGTTTAATTTTTCTGAACTGTTTTTATTATAAGACTGTACAAAATCACGCGCGGTAGCACACACCCATAATCTCAGCACCAGGGAGGCTGAGGCAGGAGGATCACTGTGAGCTCAAGGCCTGCCTAGACCACCTAGTGAAACAAAAGACACCAAACTCTCCCTGTAGATACGCTACTTTGGAAAGGACAGAGTATAGCAAGAAGAAAACAGGCTTGTTCTGCGAGCACCAAACCCTAAGCACAGACTGCCCTACTCAAACTGACGGACAGGCCATTACCGTGGGTCATTTAACCAAACCGTGACGCAGGATTTTGGCAAGGTCATCTCTGATCAGGCTCAGTTTTAGGCTGCCATTTCTCGTTGTATTGCATCTGTGTGAGTCTTGTCTTAACGCTGATTAGAGACAGTCTTTTGCCCTGGCCGGGCCTGTTCACCGATGTCAGCGCGCCAAGCAAACTGCAGAAGGGGCCGGGAATGGTGGAGAGGTCTTTCATCTTTTCCCTTTGAGTTGGCCTCGAGTGAAGGAGTGGAGCTGGGCCCCATTTATCCCAAGAAAATGAAGCACCACGCTGCCTAAAACCGACTTCCGAGGGGCCCAAGCGTCGCCCACGGCATACGGAGCAGGGCCAGCCGCCGGCCTGCGGCGGGAGTCTGGGGTCTGTTCTGTCTCCACTTCTTTCTGGCATAAGCCTGTCATTAGGGTTATTCTCTTCTTTGCAGAGAGAGAGATTAGCTTTGTGGTAGGGGAGGGGGACCGCAGGCCTCCTGGCCCCTCAGCGTGGCCTGTGTGCTCGTGTCTTGCAGAGCCGGACAGCCAGGGCAGCCCCACGCGGCACAGCCTCGGCCTGTCGGGGGACGAGGAGCAGACGGACCGGCTGCAGCACGTGGAGCTCGTCAGGACCACACCCATGTCCCACTGGAAGGCTGGCACCGTGCAGGCCTGGCTGGAGGTGGTCATGGCCATGCCCATGTACGCCAAGGCGTGCACAGAGAACGTGAAGAGCGGCAAGGTAGGCTTTCAGCAGGTGGGACCCGACTCCCAGGGGCTGGCCGGGCCCTACCCCCTCTGCCCAGCCGGGGAGGAGCAGGCTGGGGCGGGCGGTCTGTGATCTGTGCTCTGCCCGAGTATTGACTCCCTGCAAGGCCCAGAGTTCCTCAGAGCCTCCACTGCCTAGTCCAAAATGGGACAAGCTCACTGAGCGCGGGGGCACATTACTGCAGTCCTGGCACTCTGGGAGGCTGAGGCAGGAGGATCACAAGTGTTCCCCTTCGGGACAGGTGCTGCTGAGCCTGAGTGACGAGGACCTGGAGCTGGGCCTGGGTGTCTGCAGCTCCCTGCACCGGCGCAAGCTCCGCCTGGCCATCGAGGACTACCGGGATGCTGAGTCGGGCCGGAGGTGAGCTGCGGGGGGCCCAGGGAGACACAAGGAGGGTGTCAGCCCTCTGCATGCTGGAGCCGGCTGAGCGGGGGACCAACTACCTGGGCCTCGCATGTCACACACGCATGCCCAAACTACCCAGGATACCCCAACTCTGCAAGAGAGTGGCAAGGGGCCCGGGCCCCCCACCAACTCCTGCACTTCCATGGCGGCTAGAGTGAGTCAGTATCCTAGGTCCACCTGTGCTCACCCGTCACCCAGCTCCTGCCGTCCCAGACTAACTCCCTTGCCACTCCTGGGACTGGGCGGAGACGGGCAGCACCTGGCTTATCGGACATCGGGGCAGAGGGCTCTGCGCAGCTCCGGCGGGGCTGGCGGGAGGCTCTGTCCCCCAGGGTCCTTCCCCATGGGGCATGTCCCTGCAGACCCAGCAAGTCCTGGGAGAGGGACAGCGCCCCACCTGCCCATCAGCAGCTTGCAGGGGGCACCAGCCTGGTAGAGCCGACACTTTGGGTTCTGCGTAATTGTCTCCTTCACTGGCCCCCATCGTTTTCGTGCAGTTGATTAATCCAACCTGGTGGTGTGTGATTATTTGCTGAAGCAGCTTCGTGGATTCAAGAAAGAAGGGGCTGGGGGTGGAGACCAGGACACCAAAGCCCTGTGTGGCCAGGAGAGGCAGGAGACGCTGAGCCCAGACCGGTCGGGAGCTGGGCAGCAACTCGAGCCAGCTAGGGAAGGAGCCAGGTCCACCTGCAGGGTGCAGTGTGGGCGAGCCTCCCAGGGGGCAAGGCCGGAATGGGGGGAGGCAGGACCAGGAGCCCCTCTGCGGCCCTCCGCCAGGACGCCTCAGTCCCACCTGCCCCCCCTAACCGCCCCCCGCGTCCAAAGCCCTCCCCATCCTGACCCTCACCCACACCCACAGCTGCCTACATCAGGCAAATCAGTTCTCAAGAGATGCAGGACGCTGGGCCCTGCTTCCACTGTCCAAGGTCCCCCCACAGTGCCTTAGTCTGCTTCGGCTGCACAGCAAAACTCCACTGCTCGGGGCCCAAACACCGGACATCTGCTGCCCACCACTCTGGGGCTGGGGGTCTGCGATCAGAGCCGCCGGGGTCAGCATCAGGTTTGCGTTCTCTCCTCTGTGTCCTTCCCGGCAGGAAGGTGGTGGGAGAGAAAGCTCCCACCCTCGGCCCAGGTAACTTTGACCCCTCTTGAAGGCCCCCCAAACCATCACATGCATGTTGAGGTTTCAGCAGAGCAAACCGTGGGCCACAGCAGGAGATGAGCCGAGTACCTCCTGAACCCTGGTCCACGGTGCCCCGGAGGGCGGGACACCCACCCAGGATGCCCCCAGGGCCCTGGGGAGAGCCTTGAGTTTGGATTTTCTGTTTCATGTGGAAATCTGCCAGTCTCTGACTTGCCATGGGACCTTCTCTGGGACTCAAGTTTCCTGACCTGGACGGGGTTAAGCTAGGACCGTGGCTTTTTTTTTTTTTTTTTTGAGACAGGGTCTCGCTTTGTAGTTCAGGCTGGCCCTGAGCCCAGCCTCCAACTCACATCACAATCCTCCTGCCTCTGCCTCCCGAGTGCTGGGATTACAGGCGTGAGCCACCACGCCCGGCACTGTGGTATGTGGTACTGATTGCTGCTGGGGTGAGTCTCCACGCTCAGCATTGTTATGTGGTTACCGGGGATCGAATCCGGGTCCTTGCGCTTGCAAGACAGGCGCCGGAACCACTGAGCTAAATCCCCAGCCCCACAGTGGCTTTTAAATTGTGAGGAGTACGACTTCTTTGAGAACCCAGGGAAAGCTTGGGGCACCTTCTCCAGGAGAAGTACACAAGGCCTCGCAAGCCAGCGCCCTTGGCCACCGCGGACTTCCCCGAGGCCCTGGGCTCGGGGCGAGAGCCAAGCGAGCCCCTGTGAGGGCACTTCCGACTCAGCGCCTGTGTGGAGTGGGCACCATGCTGCTCTCACTGCACCCAGCTCGCCCAGCCTGAGAGCAGCCGCCAGCGCCCTGCCACACCCCCCGTCTCACCACGCGCGTCACTGCCTCCCATCTGCCTGGTCGTGGCCACGGTGTTGAAGACAAGGACAGCCCCGCCATCGCCACAGAGCACTCGGTCTCTATGCCCCTGCACCTCTGTGACGGGGAAACAGAGGCCCGGAGGTGCCAGGTCATGAGCTCAGGGTGCCAGGCCCGGTGGCCCGGATGGAGTCTCCACCCTGCCTGTCCTCACACTCCCAGCTCGAATCGGCCCCGACGCAGGCGAGGGCAGTGACAACCTTTACAAAGCATCTGCTTCACTTTCTCAGTGGCACCATTTGACTTACTGAGGGCTCTTGGAACAGCGTGGACCAACAGCAGGCAAAGTGCCACGGAGCAGAGGCAGGGGTGTCCTCCCCGGCCACGGAGATGGGCTCTCCGATGCCAAGTGGCCTTTCTCGAGTAGGTCAGCAAGGCGCCACCACAGGGCCCTTCCCAGGCCTCCCTGCACCCAGCCCGCCCCCTCTTCTGAAGGGAGGCAGACCCAGCCTCCATCAAAGACAACCCCGAACCTGACCCCGGATTCAGGGCTGAGGGTCAGTCCTCGCCACAGGCCGGGCACGCTGGAGGGCAGGGAGGGGTCGGGCCCTGCAGCACTTTGCTTGGGCCAGAAGCTTCTGGCTCCCTGCTCCCCTGCCTGGCTCTGTCTCTGTCAGTGGGCTGCAAGTTGGACACTGAGCTTAGACTCTGAGCTGGGGGGACTGTACCCCGGTCCTGCCTGCCAGGACCCGAGAGTTAACAGGTGAGAGATGTTAACCACATAGGCCGGGGTAGGGCTGGGGCCCCCAGGGTCAGAGCCGGATCAGGGTCAGTGTGGGACCCACACGGCTTCCTGGTGCTCAGGCACCCAGCACAGTGTGCAGGAATCCTCATGAGGGGTGGGCAGAGCAGGCCCAGGCAGCGGGCAGGGAGCCGAAGCCACCTTCCCCTAGGTATTTTCCTAGGTGTCCAGCAAGTGCCCACTGTGTGTCCAGCACTGCTACCCACAGCAGTGACCACAGCCCCTGCACACTAGGGTGGCAAGAGAAAACGAACTGTGGCAGACCCGCTCGCTTTTAAAATGTCAGGTGTGCAGGCATGGCGACACACAGTCCCAGCACTCCAGAGGGTGAGGCTGGAGTTCCAGGCTGAACTACACAGGGGGATCTTGTCTCAAACCACGCGCGCACATGCACTGTCTCACTGCTCAGGGACTGAACAGCAGGGTTAGGGTGGGGTGGCTTCAGACAGGGAGAGGGACGGGTATGGAGGAAGGCGGAGAGGGCCTGGCAGGGCTGCAAGGAGCTCAGAGAGCCCTGGTTCACTGCTGCTGCTCCCCAGTCTGAGCACAGAGTAAGGTGGTGAGGGCTGTGTGGGCCACACCCCGCTGCCACTCGGAGGACCCTGGGTCTTACTGCCACGCAGGAAGTGACGGGATCTGGTCATGACTTCACTTACTTTTGCTTGTTTTTATGTTTGAGGCGGTCTCACCGTGTGCCCCAGGCTGGCCTTGAGCACCTGCGTCCCCTGCTTCTGTCTCCCCAGTGCTGGCTCACAGGTGTGAACCACTGTGTGCCCAAATTAGATTCTTAATGCAGCGGAAGGCCGTCGTGGCTGGCTCTGACAGACAGCAGTGTGGATGTGACCGTCACCCGGGTCAGGGCCCCGGGCTCTGCGGCCCTGGGCCGGCAGCCAGGGGGAAGATGCACCGGGTGACGGGGACTGGAGGAGTCACAGGGACCAGGCTGATGCGGTCCTGGAGTGGAGCGGGGACCAGAGGACTGGGGAAATGCAGTGGCCTAAAGGCTCTGCAGACGGACAGGCCCACAGTCTGCCAGGAGGTGGGCAGCGACCCTTGGAGTCCGTGGAGTGCTTCCTCTAGCTCCTACTGCCCTGCCGTGTCCTGGTTCCACCTTGAGACCACTCCCTTGCCAAGGCCCGGGTCATTTTACAGGGCCTGCAGTAGACCTCATTCCTTCTGCAAGGCTGCCACCGTGTGGTGAGCCCAGGAATGGCAGCTGACGGACCCCTGTGCCGCACTTGTCTGCAGTGACCTATTTGAAAATAGTGCTGTGCCCCCAGGGCTGCCACTGGCGTTCTGTGTGGGCGGGACCTGCAGCAGTCTGGGTGCCGCGGGGAGGTGGCGAGAGGATTGTGAATAAGTAGCGCATGGGCTTGGGGGACTCATGACGTGGGTGGTGAGGACTGGCACAGCCCCTGCCCTCCCCTGGCCTTGTGCTCCAGCGTCACTCTAGGAAGCCGTCAGGACCCAGACCCCGGGACGGCAGGACAGGGAGCAGGCGTTTGGGGGTGGGCCGGGAGCTCAGTCTGCACCCCACTCTGGGAAGCCGTCAGGACCCGGACCCCGGGACGGCAGGAC